>JAVTVY010008270.1:0-46066 GCA_036873755.1 Hanleya hanleyi
CAAATACCTCTTTCCCTGAAACTTTTTGTGATTGTTAAATAAATCTTCCAGAGTAAATGCAGTTTGGGAGTAAGTAGACGTATTTGATGAAGATATGTCTACACTCAATTCTTTAACCAGCACCTGGTAATAGTAATATTTACATATGAATATTATATTATATTATATTCTGTACGGGTACAGAAGTAGGTGATTCCATGCAAAGACGGACTTGTTTTCGAAATAATCGAACAAGAAACAAAACAATATTTGAATATTCACAGACAAAAGTTTAATTCGAAAAAAATGTATAGCACTAAGTGAAGTCATAATCATTTTCCCCTGTGGAGATATGCATTAGTTTTAATTGTCTACGTGATTAAGCACTATATTGCTGAATCGGTTCTGACGTCACGATCATGTCATATTCTCTCCAACCAATCGCCTTAAATTTTCCTCGTGACGTCAAAATCACGTTGCTACACGACCGGTCGCCTTTGGTGGCTTCACTCAGTGAAATGTTTCGTTGTGTGTGATCTCCGAATACCTCTTCAAGATTTATGATAAAACACGTGTACAGAACTTTGCTGTCTGATCTCCTCTGAATCACGATAGGTAAGTAGTCCCTGACCAACGACAATCTTGTCTTTACTTCGAACTCTCCACTCGTTTCTTGTTCGTGAGCCACACACGTGACTTCGGCTTGATGGCAAGCCTTTACTGCCACATCAGAATCCACTCTCCATTTATAGGTGTTTTTGAAGGTCTGTTTCTTCACCTCGGTGACAGAGATTTGATGTTCACAGCAGTCACCCGGCATTAATTTCTGTGGCAATGTCAATAGTATGTTTGTCTTTTCGCCCAGAGTATAACATTCACGTAATTTAACAGTAAGAGATACCGGCGTCTCCTGCTGGGTACAAAATTTATATATTTTTGTTTTATTTCTCCTGTTTTTGTATTTAGCAGAGCCCAGAGTAACCGGCTCCCCGACGTCAGAGTTTACACTGATATACGAGTGGGATTTGTCTCTTTTCCTAGACCGTTCAACTTTAGTCTCAGTCTTTGGAGATCTGAAATCAACCGAGTCTAGGAGATTGTTCTCGGGGTCTGTTTGGGGTATGGTTGTTTGGTGGGCAAACTCCAATGAACTCCAATGGAAAAGAAATCTGTGTTTCTCTTTTTTAACAAAGTACTTTTTCGGTCTACCTAAGTATTGCAGGTAACGCTTCCAGGCATAGTCGGTTAAAATCGTCTCAATGTTAGTTACCGGTACACATTTGCCATGGCCACGTGATGGTTTCATGATTCACGTGCGGAGATGTCGTCTGCTCCTTCCTGCAAAATAAATGAAATTATCGATTCATGAATAATATATTGGAACCACATATATTCTCAGATATCTTGGGTCTTTAGTTACTATTTAGGTGAACGCATTTACATAGAGAATCAAAATTGTTGCAAGTGAAACCAAATGGTGCCATATCGTTTGTTGTTTTTTTGTTGGAAAGAACCAGGTTTTGTCTCACATAGAATCAAACGCTGTAAGAGTATATGGTCTAAGGGAGTAGCTTCAGTTATATAAAACAATGTTATTGAGTCACATGGACAAACCTGCCCAAACTACAAAAAAGTAACCAGAAATACGCGAAATAGTAATATCTTGTTCATTCTGCGTCCACAGAATGCAATGAATTTACTATTAACATTCAGCAAATTTGTTTTTAAGTACATACCTGTAGTACACTGTGAAACACACAGAAGTTGCCGTAATATCCACTCAGTTGTCCAACTAAAACAGTGGAATCGGTCTGGACCCAATCTATATCCGATGGTATTGGAGGTACTAATGATCTGGTTTCGGATTTCCTCAAATTTATATCATTGCATTTGAAGGCGTCCAAATGACAGTTAAATGTTATTGGTGGAATTACTATAGTAATCAAAATATATAATGTCGTTTAGACAAATTAACTCAGTGGGAGGTTGAATATCTGATGTCTGGGCTCTGTTCTCTTCACAGCTTGATCATGTGTGGTATACCAATATTTACCCAATATAATTGCATGACAGACCCCAAACTTTCTCACGCCGTGTCGGACGATTCCCGTTAATCAAGTACTTGCGAAAAGGTTCGTCCTCTATGAAGAGCTGCTGTCTGATTATGCCAGTTGGTATATTGTTCTGTTATTAAGAAGGATATAATTCTCTTCTCACTGATTAAGCAGACGGCTAAATTATTCTGTTGACTTGCGGTGATCTAGTTTCCACACAGTCTCGTGTGTTTTATGTCTGTTTTTTTTAATTCTTTGCCTATCTGATCACCAGATATGGGTTAATTAAGAGTTTACTTAATTTTAATATTGAAGTCACCATTTTCTTTAAATTGTTAGAAATTTTTTTCTCAAGTGTGTAAGTTTTGCGTTAGTGATGAACAATCTGACGGTTTTTTGTTTTTTGGAGCAACAGACTTTTGAAACTCTAACCCCAAAAGGTCTTGAGTACACTCAGACACTTGCGGTCTCCCGTAAACAGTCAATAATCTTAGGGAGAACCCCTGAAAATTGTACCAGAAAACGAAGTACCTGTTTATCCCTCCATCTCGACGGTTGTCAATGAATGTATCAGAACTGCTCGAAATAAGGGAATTTTTAATCCAAAACAATTCCCTTTCTGCACTTCTTTTTTGTTTTACTGTATTGCATATCTTTTGTCCTTCACACGTGCATGCTTCTTCATTTCCTTCCTTTCTGAATTAAGGTCCCAGAATGTCACTGGCTATGAAACATTCAACCAATCCATTCAGTGACCTGGTGGGAGGCGCTGCGCCACCTCATTCCCTCCCATTTCCCCTATTATATGACCTTATACCGGAAGGCGGAAGAGCGGGGTTAACCTCATTGAAACCCAAAGGCGAAAAAGCGATGTCAACCTCGCACTCGAAAGAGCGAGAGTACGTCACTTTTATATCTGAACCTCGCTCTTTCGACATTTGTCAATGGTTCAAAATGGTTTTTTTATCCACTGACAAAGAGTTGAGCGCGAGTGGCAGCATCGATATCCGGCTTCCATACACTGTCTTATATGATTGTGGCTACCTTCGTATTACCGCAACAATAAATACATGACTCAAAGGTCAACCAGCATATGCTCCTAATATTCCTGAAAGTATGCGGGTGTCCAATACATGTAATATGGGCGTTGTTGAAAATGAAAATCATTTAATATTATGTTGCCCGGCATATCAGCACCTATGTAATAAATATGTCGAATAACCTGCTTCAAAAGAGACCATCCAATTCTATTACGATCAGAGCTTTCAAACCATTGAATTGATCGCGATCGCGAGACTTTCACATGGGATCAATTTGTCAACAGTTTAATTTACACTCTGTCAGACAAGTTAAAGAAATTGGTGAACGTAATTAATAATTAATCACATACTTAATTAACATCCGTCCGATAGTTTCACAAATATAGACAAGAAATATACAACACTTTTAAAATTCATCGCGGGTTATCATACCACTCCAAATCTCAACATTTATACAACAATTTAACATTTTGCTTAATCTGAGAATAGCCAGACAGTTTTCTTAATTAGAATACAATATCTCAGCCGGTATAATTAGACATCAGTACCTCTCCATATAGATCGAATCTTTTGGCAAGTACATGTACTTGATTATCGAGAATCGTCTGACACGGCGTGGGAAAGTTTGGGGTCTGTCATACCTTTATATTTGGTAAATATTGATAAACCACACAGGATTGTTATCCCATCAAGCTGTGAAGATAACAGAGGCCAGACATCATACATTTAACCTCCCATTGAGTTAATTTGTCAAAATGACATTCTATATTTTGATTACTATAGTAATTCCACCAATAACGTCCATGGTCATTTGGACGCCTTCAAACACAAGGATATAAATTTGAGGAAACCCGAAACTAGATCATTAGTACCTCCAATACCATCGGATATAGATTAGGTCCAGACCGATTCCACTGCTTAAGTTGGACAACTGAGTGGATATTACAGCAACTTCTGTGTGTTTCACATTGTACTAAAGGTATGTACTTAAAAACAAATTTTCCGAATTTTATTAACATTAACGAAACAGTTAAATATTATAATAGGAATTTCGTTGCTTCTGTGGACGCAGAATAGTATTTCATGTATTTCTATTGGTTACTTTTTTGCAGTTTGGGCGGGTTTCTCGATGTGACTCAATAACATTGTTCTATGTAATTGAAGCTACTCTCTTTGACCATACACTCTTTCAGCGCTTGGTTCTATGTGGGACAGAACCTGGTTCTTTCCAACAAACGTAGTTTCATATTCAAACATAATTCCACATTATACCAAATTATATACTAAAAAACGGTTTTACTAGGACACGAATTAATTTCGCATGGAATCATTTTAATTCGATATGGCACCATTTTTATTTCACATGAAACCATGTTAACTCTGTATGTAATTTTGTCCACCAATACACTAACTAAAGAAACAAGATTTTTTGAGAAAATATGTTGTTCCAATATATTATTCATAAACGTATATCGATAATTTCATTTATTTTGCAGGGAGAAGCAGACGACATCTCCGCACGTCAATCATGAAACCATCACGTGACCATGATAAATTTGTACCGGTAGCTAATATTGAGAAGATTTTAACAGATTATGCGTGGAAACGTTACCTGCAATATTTAGGTAGACCGAAAAAGTATTTTGTTAAAAAAGACAAGCACAGATTTCTTTACCAGTGGAGTTCATTGGACTTTTCCCACCAAACAACCATAGCCCAAACAGACCCCGGGAACAATCTCCTAGACTCGGTTAATTTAAGATCTAAAGTTGAACGGTCTAGGAAACGAGACAAATCTCACTCGTATATCAGTGTAAACTCTGACGTCGGGGAGCCGGTTTTTCTGGGCTCTGCTAAATACAAAAACAGAAGATATAGAACAAAAATATATAAATTTTTTTACCCAACAGAAAACGCCGGTATCTGTTACTGTCAAATTACGTGAATGTTATACTCTGGGTGAAAACACAAACATTCTATTGACATTGCCACACAATTTGATGCCGGGTGACTGCAGTGAACATCAAATCTCCGTCACAGAGGTAAAGAAACAGACCTTCAAAAACACCTATAAATGGAGAGTGGATTCTGATGTGGCGGTGAAAGCTTGCCATCGAGCCGAAGTCACGTGTGTGGCTCACGAACAAGAAACGAGTGGAGAGTTCGAAGTAAAGACAAGATTGTCGTTAGTCGGGGATTACTTACCTATCGTGATTCAGAGAAAATCAGACAGCAAAGTTCTGTACACGTGTCTTATTACAAATCTTCAAGAGGTATTCGGAGGTCACACACAACGAAACATTGCATTGGCTGAAACCACCCAAGGCGAACGGTCGTGTTGCAACGTGATTTTGACGTCACGGGGGAAATTTAAAGCGATTGGTTGGACAGATTATGACATCATCGTGACGTCAGAACCGATTCAGCAATATCCTGTTTAATCATGTGGACAATCACAACTAATGAGTGTGACGATGACTTCACTTAGTGCTATACATTTTTTTTGAATTATATTTTGTCTGTGAATATACACATATTGTTTTGTTTCTTGTTCGATCGTTTCGATACTAAGTGTTTGTCATGGAATCTCCTGCTTCTCCATCCAAGCTGATACATTCTACTGGTGAATGCTTAACACATATGAGCTATTGAAGTTTGTACGAACACCTTTATACTAGTGAATCAGAGATGCTTTAGTTCGAGTAGGACCTACTAATTACTTATCACATAACACGAAATGCTGTCTTGGTGTCGTTTCTTTGGTGACTAAATGCCGCCAATCAGTGAACAGCGAGCTAGGTGAGACAATACAACCGATGATTCAGAGGCAGCATCACTACTGATGGTGCAGACGGAATATCACTACTGATGGTGCAGACGGAATATCACTACTGATGGTGCAGACGGAATATCATTACTGATGGTGCAGACGGAATATCATTACTGATGGTGCAGACGGAATATCACTACTGATGGTGCAGACGGAATTTGACAACAAATGGCCCAGACGGTATATCACTACTGATGGTGCCGACGGTATATCACTACTGATGGTGCCGACGGAATTTGACAATCGATGGTGCAGACGGAATATCACTACTGATCGAGCAGACGGGCTACCATTACTAATGGTGCAGACGAAAATCGACAACTAGTGGTCAACACGGAATAGCACTAATGGTGCAGACGCAAATTGATAGCTAGTGATCCAGACGGAATATCACTACGCCACAGAAAATTGACAATTGATGGTCCAGACGGAATATCACAACCCATGGTGCAAACGGAAATTGACAACTGATGGTGCAAACGGAATATCACTACTAATGGCTGAGACGGACTTTGACAACTAATTGTCCAGACGGACTATAACTACTGATGGTACAGACGGTATATCACTACTGATGATGCAGATGGTATATCACTACTGATGGTCCAGACGGACTATAAATACTGATGGTCCAGACGGTAAATCCCTACTGATGGTTCAGACGGTATATCACTACTGATGGTCCAGACGGACTAAAAGCTACTGATGGTCCAGACGGACTATAACTACTGATGATCCAGACGGAATATCGCTACTGATGGTCTAGGCGGACTATAACTGCGGATGGTCCGTACGTAATACCGCTACTGATCGTGCAGACAGACTATCACTTCTAATGGAGCAGACTAAAATTGACAACTAGTGGTCCACATGGAATAGCACTACAAATGTTGTAAACAGATTTTGACAACTAATGGTCCAGACGGAATAGCACTACTAATGGCGCAGACGGAAATTGACATCGAATGGTCCAGGCGGAATATCAATTCTAATGGTGCAAACGGAAGCTTACAACTAATAGTCCAGACGGAATATCAGTACTAATTGGGCAGACGGACTTTGACAATTAATGGCCCAGGCGGAATATCATTACTGATGATCCAGATGGGATATCCCTGCCGATGTTCCAGAAGGAATATCACAACTGATGGCCCAGACGCAGCATGACTACCGATGGTCCAGACGGAATATTTCAACTGATGGCGCAGATGGAATATCACTGTTGATGTTCGAAACGGCATATCACTACTGATGGTCCAGACGGAACATTATTACTGATGGTGCAGACTGAATATGGCAGCTGATGGCGCAGACGGAGGAATATCACGACAGATGGTCCAAACGGAACATCACTACTGATGCTCCAAACCGAATACCACTACTGATGTTCCGGAGGTCATATCACTACTGATGTTCCAAACCGAACATCACTACTGATATTCCAGACGGCATGCCACTATCCATGGTCCAGACGGAATATGGTAACTGATGGTGCAGACGGAACATTACTACTGATGGTCCAGACGGAGCTTGACTACTGATGGTCCAGATGGAACATGATGGTCGAGACGGGACATCATCACTGATAGTTCAGATGAAACACCTCTATTAATGGCCCATACGCAGAATAACTACTGATGGTTTACAGTCAGGAAAATAGTGATAGCCATCACCAAAAACAAGACGAAGACAGCATCACCAAAAAATGGTGATCAGTTAGAGTCATCACCATATTCCATCATCACCATTATATGGTGATGGCCGTCACCATTTATTGGCGATGACCTGAAATCTACACTCCTTGCTCGATCAATTATTTATTGGTGATGACCAGGCTCCATACTCAATGTATGACGATCATTGTTCGTCGCCATTTATTCGTGATGACAAGGCCCCATCGCCAATAAATGGCGATGACCTGAAATCTACACTCATCGAATATAACAAAAATCTCGGTCGATCGCTGGAAAATGTGACTTTGCTTTTTAAATGTATGAAATGAGATTTTACGAGCAGTGGCTACTTTTGCTTTCAGCCGACAGATACACGTATTTTCTCAGGACAAAGTACTGAACCACGGGCACACCCACAGCTTGATGTCCGAAATTAGAACATATTTTAAGAACCACTTTCGCTATACTATACTACTGTGAAAGTTAGTACATATTCAAAATTACCTGACGTTGTTAATGTACGGAATAATATTCCTTTCGTCGTGAATCGCCGGTATCGCACAATAAACTTTGGGAGGACAGGTTTTTGTTTTACACGATTGCCGGGGTCTGACGCACTCTGTGCCCAGGATCTGCACTTCTCAGAACTTTGAGGACATTAGTGTCCTAAAGTGACCTTAGACCGTTTGGGTGGTAAACAAACTGACAGTGTGAACTTATGCGCTATATGTTATGGCATTTATTTACTTTTAAAGCATTATCTCATTAAATAATATTTATAATTAAACAAATCAAATTAGCACTATAATTGAGAAATTCACAATATACATCTGAAATTCACTCTTCCGCTGTCCGATCGATATAACTAAATAATATGTTCAATTGGAAAATCATTAGAAGAGATGCCTGGTAATCTTTTCCGGAGATGTAGCATTCCCTTGGATAAGTTCCGACATCAGAATTGTCTGTTGATCTCTCCAGCCAATGGATTTACAATCCCCCCGTGACGTCAGCATTACGTTGAAACTTGTGTGGTTGTCGTCATTAATAGCTTCAGCCAATGAAAGGTTTGGTCCAATGTGACTGCGGAATACCTCTTGCAGATTCGTAATGAAACAACAGTATATCGTTTTGTTGTCTGCTTTTCTTTTCACGACAACCGGAAAGCAGTCCTCAGCTAGAGACAAAGTAGTATTCACTTCCAGCTCGACCGTCGTTTCTTGTTCATGAACAATACAAATGGCCTCCGTTCTGTGTCCGCCTTTCACAAACACTTCCTTGTTTACTTGTCTTGTGTAGGTTGTCTCAAACATTTGGCTTTGCCCTTCCGTCACTGAAAACGGTAGACTGTCATCACATTGTAAAACGGTCAGCGGCAAATGGATCTCTATGTTGGTGTTTTCATCCAGCGTGTAGTATTCGTGAAACTGAACACAGACTGACGCCGGTGTCACTCTTTCTGCTGAAAATCTGTATTTCCTTTTTACCCCGGAATTGTTTTCGAAATATTTAGAGGGTGCACCGACATCTGAGTCCACGCTTATGTAAGAATCCGTCTTCTTCATTCTCCTCGTTCGCTTATTTTCCAGTCTGGGTGACCCGAAATCAACCGAATCCAGGAGATTGTTGCTGTCATCCATTTTGGAAACAGATGTGCTGTGGTGGAACTTCAATGAATTCCACTGAAAATCACAGAAATATTTCTTCTTTTGAATGAACTGTTTTCTTGTCCTGCCAACAGATTTCAGATATCTTTTCCAGACATAGTCTGTTATAATTTTTTCCAGGCAAATGTTGGTTGGTGAGTTTCTTCTTTGATATTCCATCATCCGTCAGGTCGTATTCTTCAGTTTCTCGTTTCTGTCTGAATTATCATGGAATAGTTTCGACAACGTCTACGAATAACCTTTCAAAGTCTGAATTCGATGTCTTACCACGGAATGAACTGAAGTAACCATGATCTGCCCGCCATTTTATAACCGTTAAAATGACAGAAGTCAATCTGAATTGTCAGGAGTCAAACATTCTGATTGAGTTAGAACAGATTATAATCGACAGCCTCCCGGTATTGAGCGTTGAACTAGGGGTGATTGGTTTCAAGTCAGGCGATGAACAAAAGATAACGGCGGAGTAATCTGTTATAGTCGTTAATTACCGTTAAGCCCTGCAGCAATGATGTGAGATGAGTTAATACCGCCAAGTTTACAAAGTTGACAAATTCAAAGTATTCCCTCGACTGGTCAATATGACGTTGATTTTCTGCTTCTCGTCATTTGTAGTACGGTAATACCTCTGCAGATTTGTGATATGATAACAACATTTCTTTTCACGTCAATCGGAGGGAAGTTCACAGTTAGAGACAATGCAGAGTTCAATCCAGTTAGGTGGTACATGTTTTCCCGTAAACATTGCAAGATGACGAATTCTGATGATGGGATGCTCGCCATCTTGGAAATTGCCAGCAGATGCTGGAGTGCACCGACATTGAAGCACATCATCACCGGTTTCATGAATCTCACTTCCCACTGATTAATATAGGGAATGATGGCAAATGTATGGGAATCAAGGCGCTCTTCCATTACAGACTGTGTTGATATTTGTAGGTAAATATATGCCGTGACATCTTGACCTTTATTGACTTCAATTCAGACGAGTCACACAAAAGTTCGATTATTTAGGAAGACCTAACCTCTGACGATTCAAAAGCACTAAGAATTATAAAACAGACTTCTGGGAAAGTAAGATGTGGCCATGTGAACGACCCCACCGTCATAAATTTAGAGTTGTTCAAACATTATGAAATTACCATGACACTCAAACAAGGTGTTTGTCGCAATATATCAGGGCAAGATGGTCAGAATTAGGCTTGAAAATTGCCCCAATCACAATTTTTTCAATATAAACAGGTTCAAACGTGAGCAATAGTGGTCTGGAAATCTTTAAAGCTCTTTAATTAGGGGATAATTCGATTTTTGAAGAAAAAATAGGTCATGACCTTTTGACCTCTAACGAATGAAAATCCAAATCATTCAGGTAACAAGACCAATCTTTTGGCTTTCAAAGTATGCCACATATATCAAGTTAAATTGATAATAAAAAAAACATAGAATCATTTGAACACCCCTAACACCCCCCCCCCCCCCCCCCCCACTTGCCCCAAAAATAAAGCGTTACCAGTGCATGCGTCTTGTTTGCTTAATATCTCCGTAGTTGCCCACCTTCCAGAATGTCCGCCCTATCTGAAAAATGTATCTAGGTACCTACTATCAAAGAAACATAATGAAAATGTTCTTGCAAGGTGTGTGAATTAAACCTCCAAAAGCTGCCACTGGCTTATCGTCCGTATACGTGTATGAGAGGTTATAATCTGGTTTCGAATTTGCTTCAAAATATAAGTTGGAAAATGTATAAATGACAGTTCAACTTTACTGGTGGAATTATGTATAAAATTAGAATATACAATGTCATTTAGACAAATTAACTCAATAGGAGGTTAAATATATGATGTCTGGGCTCTGTTATCTTCACAGCTTGATGCGATAACAATCCTGTGTGGTTTACCAATATTTACCCAATATAAAGGTATGACAGACCCCAAACTTTCTCACGCCGTGTCAGACGATTCTCGATAATCAAGTACTTGCCAATAGGTTCGATCTATATGGAGAGGTACTGATGTCTAATTAGGCCGACTCAGATATTGTACTCTAATTAAGAAAACTATTCTCTGATTAAGCAAAATGCTAAATTGTTGTATAACTGTTAAGACGTGAGTGGTTTGATAACGCGTGATGAATTTTAAAAGTGTCGTATATTTCTTGTCTACATTGGTGAAACTATCAGACGGATGTTAATTAAGTATGTGATTAATTATTAAATACGGCCACCCATTTCTTTAACTTGTCTGACAGAGTGTAAATTAAACTGTTGACAAATTGATCCCATGTGAAAGACTCGCGATCGTGATCAATGGTTATAAAAATAGAATTAGATGGTCTCTTTTGAAGCAGGTTATTCGACATATTTATTACATTGGAGCTGATATGCCGTGAAACATAAAATTAAATGATTTCCAGCAACGCCTATATTACATGTATTGCACACCCGGGCCTATACTGGTTGACCCTTGAGTCATGTATATTTATTGTTGTGGTAATACCAAGGTAGCTATCGGGTATGGAAGTCGGATATCGATGCAGCCATTCGCGCTCACGCGATTTTCAACTCTTTGTCAATGGATAAAAAAACCCCTCCAAATTTCGATATTTTGAACCATTGACAAAAGTCGAAAGAGCGAGGTTCAGATCCAAAAGTTCGAGGGTTCGATACGAACGTTCGAAACTGATCTCGCACTTTCGTGACGTACTCTCGCTCTTTCGACTTTTTTTGTCAATAGTTCCAAAAGTCCAAAGTGCGAGGTTGACCTCACTCTTTCGCCTTCGGGTTCGAGTGAGGTTAACCTCGCTCCTCCGCCTTCCGGTAAAAGTCATATAATAGGGGAAATGGGAGGGAATGAGGTGGCGCAGCCCCTCCCACCAGGTCACTGAATGGATTGGTTGAATGTTTCATCGCCAGTGACATTTTGGGTCTCTAATTCAGAAAGGAAGGAAATGAAAAAGCATGCACGTGTGAAGGACAAAAGATATGCAATATAGTAAAACAAAAAGGGGAGCAGAAAGGGAATTGTTCTGGATTATTATTAAACTCCCTTATTTTGAGCCGTTCTGATACATTTATTGACAACCATCGAGAAGGACGGATAAACAGGTACTTCATTTACTGATACAATCTTCAGGGGTTCTCCCTAAGTTTATTGGCTGATGGCGGGAGACCGCATGTGTCTGAGTGTACTACTACTTGGGGTTAGAGCTTCTAAAGTCTGTTGCTCCAAGAGACCGCCAGATTGTTAACCTCTAACGCGAAACTTTCACACATGAGAAAAAATTTACACACTGTGAAACAATTCAAAAAAATGGTGAGGTTACTATTAAAATTAAGCATACTCTTAATTAACACATCTCTGCTGATCAGATATGCAAAGAATAAAATAAAACAGATATAAAACACACGAGACTGTGTGGAAACTAGATCACCGCAAGTCTTCAACTTCAACTTTATTTCACCCTGGTCACGTTGTGACATAAGAGGTTACAATATGTACAGTTTAGAAAACAGAGGTGGCCTAATTTTATCAAACAGTAACAAATATACATGGTCCAAATACGTAGATCTGGAATATATGTACAATTTGGTGGGATGCACCGCATTACAGTGCAATAATTTGTTTTTCAATATATACTTTTATGAAGTTGTATGACAATTATTTGAATAATATATAAAATATACAGCACGAGTAATGGTTATAAATAATCGTGATAAATATCCCATCAACGGTCCCAACCCATATGAAAAATATATAATAACCGGCATATAAAGCTAGGGAACGCCGATAGGACACCGATTCTTCAAGATTTACATAAACATGCACAGCGTAATAACAAAATCACAAATATACATATATACATATATACATACACAAGTAACTTATTTGTTGGTGATTTTGAAGTTACCAGAGTTAAATAATTCCCATTTTTTTACGTCTGAATTAACGGGAAATTAGGATATAATATATACAATGTATATACACAAACTAACTTATTTGGCGGGGAATTCTTTCAGGACCACAGTTAAAAACAGACTCAGTTTTTTAAGTACTTTGAAGTTGTCTGTGTTGAATAATTCTCGATATTTTATGTCTGAGTTACCAGTTAAGTAATATTTAGGAATATAATATGTTCTAGATATATCAAAATGTGAACAATGAAACATATAATGATATTCATCGCCGATTTGGTTCAAGTTACATAATTTACATAATCTTTCAGTTTTCTGTATGTTTTCCCATCTACCAACCTCGATAGGTAACCTGTGATTACACAGTCTAAATTTTACAATTGGAGTATAAAGCCTTGGAGGTAATACTAGTAAATACTTTTCTAAACAAATGTCAGATTTAAATGCTAAATAATTTATACCTTTGGATGATGCATGTACTGTAGTTGACCAAACCTGTTGATACTGATCACTCTGTAATTGCTGTATATGGCGAGTGAACCACCCACGCTCTGATTCAACCAGATGTCACTACATCCCAATTCATCTAAACATGTTTTAATAAAGTGCATCCACTTGCTTTGAAATATCCTGACACATAGGAGTTATGTAGTAGTCTATACATTAGAAATGACATTTTTGAGGTTTTTCCTTGGATTAAGTTAGCCCAAAATGTCAGCATTCTTTTCCTTACTGTTAAAATCAGTGGGTATCTACCCAGATCTCCATTTAACATATAATACGGGGTAGACTTTCGGACATACAGTATGTATTTTAGAAAATTTGTATGAACAGTTTCAAGAATATTTAGGTTACTAAACCCCCAAATTTCGCAACCATAAAATAGAAGAGTCTATAGAATAATTTAGCGGTCTGCTTAATCAGTGAGAAGAGAATTATATCCTTCTTAATTACAAAACAATATACCAAGTGGCATAATCAGACAGCAGCTCTTCATAGAGGACGAACCTTTTTGCAAGTACTTGATTAACGGGAATCGTCCGACACGGCGTGGGAAAGTTTGGGGTCTGCCATACAGCTTTTTTGGATAAATATTGGTATACCACACATGATCAAGCTGTGAAGAAAACAGAGCCCAGACATCAGATATTCAACCTCCCACTGAGTTAGTTTGTCTAAATGACATTATACATTTTGATTACCATACTAATTCCACCAATAACGTTCAACTGTCATTTGGACGCCTTCAAATGCAAAGATATAAATTTGAGGAAACCCGAAACCATATCATTAGCACCTCCAATACCATCGGATATAGATTGGGTCCAGACCGATTCCACTGCTTTATTTGGACAACTGAGTGGATATTACAGCAACTTCTGTGTGTTTCACAGTGTACTATAGGTATGTACATAAAAACAAATTTGCCCAATGTTAATAACATTTACGAAACAGTTTAATATTATAATAGTAAATTCATTGCATTCTGTGGACGCAGAATGAACAAGACATTACTATTTCGCGTATTTCTATTGGTTACTTTTTTGCAGTTTGCGCAAGTTTTTCCATGTGACTTAATAAGATTGTTTTATATAATTGAAGCTACTCTCTTGGATCATATACTCTTACAGCGCTTGGTTCTATGTGGGACAAACCCTGGTTCTTTACAATAAAATAGCAACAAACGTAGTTCCATATTCAAACATAATTCTACATTAAATCATATCAGTACACTAGAAACCGGTTTTACTAGGAAACGGATTAATTTCCCATCGAGCCGTTTTTTTCGCTATGGCACCATTTTGGTTTCACATGGAACCATTTTGATTCTGTGTATAATTGCATTCACTTAAATAGTAACTAACCCAAGATATCTGAGAATATATGTGGTTCCAGTATATTATTCATGAATTGATAATTTCTTTTATTTTGCAGGAAGAAGCAGACGACATCTCCGCACGTGAATCATGAAACCATCATGTTTCCATGGTAAATGTGTACCGGTAACTAACATTGAGACGATTTTAACCGACTATGCCTGGAAGCGTTACCTGCAATATTTAGGTAGACCGAAAAAGTACTTTGTCAAAAAAGAGAAACACGGATTTCTTTTCCATTGGAGTTCATTGGATTTTGCCCACCAAACAACCATATCCCAAACAGACCCCGAGAACAATCTCCTTGGCTCGGTTGATTTCAGATCTCCAAAGCCTGAGACTAAAGTTGAACGGTCTAGGAAAAGGAACAAATCCCACTCGTATATCAGTGTAAACTCTGATGTCGGGGAACCAGTTACTCTGGGATCTGCTAAATACAAAAACAGGAGAAATAAAACAAAAATATATAAATTTTGTACCCAGCAGGAGACGCCGGTATCTGTTACTGTCAAATTACGTGAATGTTATACTCTGGGTGAAAGGACAAACATTGTATTGACATTGCCACAGAAATTAATGCCGGGTGACCGCAGTGAACATCAAATCTCCGTCACAGAGGTAAAGAAACAGACCTTTAAAAACACCTATAAATGGAGAGTGGATTCTGATGTGGCAGTAAAGGCTTGCCATCAAGCCGAAGTCACGTGTGTGGCTCACGAACAAGAAATGAGTGGAGAGTTCGAAGTAAAGACAAGATTGTCGTTAGTCAGGGACTACTTTCCTATCGTGATTCAGAGGAAATCAGACAGCAAAGTTCTGTACACGTGTTTCATCACAAATCTTGAAGAGGTGTTCCGAGATCACACACAACGAAACATTTCATCGGCAGAAACCACCCAAAGCGACCGACCGTGTTGCAACGTGATTTTGACGTCACGAGGGAAATTTAAAGCGATGGGTTGGAGAGAATATGACATGATCGTGACATCAGAACCGATTCAGCAGTATCGTGCTAATATTAATCACGTGGACAATTAAAACTAATGAGTATCCCCACAGCAGAAAATGACGATGTCTTCACTTAGTGCTATACATTTCTTTTGAATTAAATTTTTGTCTGTGAATATTTATATATTGTTCTGTTTCTTGTTCGATCATTTCGAAAACAGGTCTTGCCATGGAATCACCTGCTTCTGTATTCGCACTGTGTACGGTTTATACGAGGAGCTTGTATGGATGAGCAAGGAAAATGCTCAAGTCCGAGTAGGTCCTTCTAATTACTTATTATCACTGATAGTTGAGACGAAACACCACTACAAATGGTCCATACGCAGAATAACTGCTGACCGTATACAGTCAGCAAAATAGTAATAGCCATCACCAAAATAGGCGAAGACAGCATCACCAAAAAAATGGTGACCAGTTGAGTCATCACCCTATTCCAGCTTCACCATTACATGGTGATGACCGTCACGATATATTGGCGATGACCTGAAATCTTCACTCATTGCTCGATCAATTATTTATTGGTGATGACCGAACTCCATACCCAATTGTAGGGCGATCATTGTTCGCCACCATTTATTCGTGTTGACAAGGCCCCATTGTCAATAAATGGCGATGAACCGAAACTACACTCATTGTTCGTCGACATATTTTGGTGATGACAAGGCCCCATCGCCACTAAATAGCGATGAATCGACCTCGTCACCATCTGTCCTCGCCAATAGATGGAGATGACAGGGCCTTGTCACCGATAAATGGCAATGACCGTCACCAATTTTCTGACTGTGTAGACGGAATATTGCAACTGATCGTTCAGGGGGAAACCATTACTGATGGTTCTAACGGAGCACCAATATTACTGGTTCAGGCGGTATATCACTACTGATGGTCCAGACGGTATATAACTATACTGATGTATAAGACGGGACATCATTACTAATGTATGAGGCGGAACATCATTACTACTGCTTCAGATGGGACACAATTATTGGATGTCCGGACGGGGCACCATTACGGCTGATTCTGTTTGAAAAACGGAAATCAATATTATTGTATTGCATTCCTTTTATTACTTCAATTTCACAGTTGTCTTTCTGTTGCTGTGCTCAGTCTGAACCATCAGTGATATAGTATCCCGTCTGAACCATCAGTGATATAGTATCCCGTCTGAACCATCAGTGATATAGTATCCCGTCTGAACCATCAGTGATATAGTATCCCGCCTGAACCATCAGTGATATAGTATCCCGTCTGAACCATCAGTGATATAGTATCCCGTCTGAACAATCAGTTGCAAAATTGCGTCTAGACCGTCGGTAGCTATGATGTAACCTACTACTCCTCCCCCCCCCCACCCACCCCACAAACAAGTCCCACTTCCCGCAGCCTCTCCCAAAATAGAGATGGATGAGTACACGGATAGAAGTCGTACACAAATGTTGATCATGTTAAATTTTTTCGGATTCCTTCGCATTTTAGTTAAAACCACGCCATCGAATATAAAAAAAAATCTCCACCGATCGCTGGAAAATGTGACTTTTCTTTTAACATGTATGAAGCGAGATTTTACGAGCAGTGGCCACTTTTGCTTTCAGCCGACAGATACACTTACTTTCTCGTGAACGCTTATAGGACAAAGTACTGACGCACGGGCACACCCACAGCTTGATGTCCGAAATTAGAACATATTTTAACAACCACTTTTCGCTATACTACTGTGAAAGTAAGTACATATTCAAAATTACCTGACGTTGTTAATGTACGGAATAATATTCCTTTCGTCGTGAATCGCCGGTATCGTACAATAAACCTTGGGAGGACAGGTATTTGTTTTACACGATTGCTGGGGTCTGACGCACTCTGTGCCCAGGATCTGCACTTCTCAGAACTTTGAGGACATTAGTGTCCTAAAGTGACCTTAGACCGTTTGGGTGGTAAACAAACTGACAGTGTGAACTTATGCGCTATATGTTATTACATTTATTTACTTTTAAAGCATTATCTCATTAAATAATATTTATAATTAAACAAATCAAATTAGCACTATAATTGAGAAATTCACAATATACATCTGAAATTCACTCTTCCGCTGTCCGATCGATATAACTAAATAATATGTTCAATTGGAAAATCACTAGAAGAGATGTCTAGTTTACGGAGATGTACTTCCAAGTTAGCATTCCCTTGGATAAGTTCCGACATCAGAATAGTCTGTTGATCTCTCCAGCCAATGGATTTACAATTCCCCCGTGACGTCAGGATTACGTTGAAACTTGTGTGGTTCTCGCCATTAACAGTTTCAGCCAATGAAAGATTTGGTCCAATGTGACTGCGGAATACCTCTTGCAGATTCGTAATGAAACAACAGTATAGCGTTTTGTTGTCTGCTTTTCTTTTCAAGACAACCGGAAAGCAGTCCTCAGCTAGAGACAAAGTAGTATTCACTTCCAGCTCGGCCGTCGTTTCTTGTTCATGAACAATACAAATGGCCTCCGTTCTGTGTCCGCCTTTCACAAACACTTCCTTGTTTACTTGTCTTGTGTAGGTTGTCTCAAACATTTGGCTTTGCCCTTCCGTCACTGAAAACGGTAGACTGTCCTCATCACATTGTAAAACGGTCAGCGGCAAATGGATCTCTATGTTGGTGTTTTCATCCAGCGTGTAGTATTCGTGAAACTGAACACAGACTGACGCCGGTGTCACTCTTTCTGCTGAAAATCTGTATTTCCTTTTTACCCCGGAATTGTTTTCGAAATATTTAGAGCACAGGACAATTGGTGCACCCACATCTGAGTCCACGCTTATGTAAGAATCCGTCTTCTTCATTCTCCTCGTTCGCTTATTTTCCAGTCTGGGTGACCCGAAATCAACCGAATCCAGGAGATTGTTGCTGTCATCCATTTTGGAAACAGATGTGCTGTGGTGGAACTTCAATGAATTCCAATGAAAATCAAAGAAATATTTCTTCTTTTGAATGAACTGTTTTCTTGTCCTGCCAACAGATTTCAGATATCTTTTCCAGACATAGTCTGCTATAATTTTTTCCAGGCAAATGTTGGTTGGTGAGTTTCTTCTTTGATATTCCATCATCCGTCAGGTCGTATTCTTCAGTTTCTCGTTTCTGTCTGAATTATCCTGGAATAATTTCGACAACGTCTACGAATAACCTTTCAAAGTCTGAATTCGATGTCTTACCACGGAATGAACTGAAGTAACCATGATCTGCCCGCCATTTTATAACCGTTAAAATGACAGAAGTCAATCTGAATTGTCAGGAGTCAAACATTCTGATTGAGTTAGAACAGATTATAATCGACAGCCTCCCGGTATTGAGCGTTGAACTAGGGGTGATTGGTTTCAAGTCAGGCGATGAACAAAAGATAACGGCGGAGTAATCTGTTATAGTCGTTAATTACCGTTAAGCCTGCAGCAATGATGTGAGATGAGTTAATACCGCCAAGTTTACAAAGTTGACAAATTCAAAGTATTCCCTCGACTGGTCAATATGACGTTGATTTTCTGCTTCTCGTCATTTGTAGTACGGTAATACCTCATGCAGATTTGTGATATGATAACAGCATTTCTTTTCACGTCAATCGGAGGGAAGTTCACAGTTAGAGACAATGCAGAGTTCAATCCAGTTAGGTGGTACATGTTTTCCCGTAAATATTGGAAGATGACGAATTCTGATGATGGGATGCTCGCCATCTTGGAAATTGTCAGCAGATGCTGCGAGTGCACCGACATTGAAGCACATCATCACCGGTTTCATGAACCTCACTTCCCACTGGTTAATATAGGGAATGATGGCAAATGTATGGGAATCAAGGCGCTCTTCCATTACAGACTGTGTTGATATTTGTAGGTAAATATATGCCGTGACATCTTGACCTTTATTGACTTCAATTCAGACGAGTCACAGAAAAGTTCGATTATTTAGGAAGACCTAACCTCTGACGATTCAAAAGCACTAAGAATTATAAAACAGACTTCTGGGAAAGTAAGATGTGGCCATGTGAACGACCCCACCGTCATAAATTTAGAGTTGTTCAAACATTATGAAATTACCATGACACTGAAACAAGGTGTTTGTCGCAATATATCAGGGCAAGATGGTCAGAATTAGGCTTGAAAATTGCCCCAATCACAATTTTTTCAATATAAACAGGTTCAAACGTGAGCAATAGTGGTCTGGAAATCTTTAAAGCTCTTTAATTAGGGGATAATTCGATTTTTGAAGAAAAAATAGGTCATGACCTTTTGACCTCTAACGAATGAAAATCCAAATCATTCAGGTAACAAGACCAATCTTTTGGCTTTCAAAGTATGCACATATATCAAGTTAAATTGATAATTAAAAAAACATAGAATCATTTGAACACCCCTAACACTCCTTCCCCCAAAAATAAAGCGTTACCAGTGCATGCGTCTTGTTTGCTTAATATCTCCGTAGTTGCCCACCTTCCAGAATGTCCGCCCTATCTGAAAAGATGTATCTAGGTACCTACTATCAAAGAAACATAATGAAAATGTTCTTGCAAGGTGTGTGAATTAAACCTCCAAAAGCTGCCACTGGCTTATCGTCCGTATACGTGTATGAGAGGTTATAATCTGGTTTCGAATTTGCTTCAAAATATAAGTTGGAAAATGTATAAATGACAGTTCAACTTTACTGGTGGAATTATGTATAAAATTAGAATATACAATGTCATTTAGACAAATTAACTCAATAGGAGGTTAAATATATGATATCTGGGCTCTGTTATCTTCACAGCTTGATGCGATAACAATCCTGTGTGGTTTACCAATATTTACCCAATATAAAGGTATGATGGAGAAGCAAAGTAACTCCGAATAAACTTAATAAACGCATGGTGACAGTCTCAATATTTCGACAAAATTTTATTTGTCATCTTTCACATCCTGAAGATGACAAATAAAATTTTGTCGAAATATTGAGACTGTCACCATGCGTTTATTAAGTTTATTCGGAGTTACTTTGCTTCTGCATTATGCCAAGCTTATCAGTGGATCAACACGATAAAGGTATGACAGACCCCAAACTTTCTCACGCCGTGTCAGACGATTCTCGATAATCAAGTACTTGCCAACAGGTTCGATCTATATGCAGAGGTACTGATGTCTAATTAGGCCGACTCAGATATTGTACTCTAATTAAGAAAACTATTCTCTGATTAAGCAAAATGCTAAATTGTTGTATAACTGTTAAGACGTGAGTGGTTTGATAACGCGTGATGAATTTTAAAAGTGTCGTATATTTCTTGTCTACATTGGTGAAACTATCAGACGGATGTTAATTAAGTATGTGATTAATTATTAAATACGGCCACCCATTTCTTTAACTTGCCTGACAGAGTGTAAATTAAACTGTTGACAAATTGATCCCATGTGAAAGTCTCGCGATCGCGATGAATGGTTATAAAAATAGAATTAGATGGTCTCTTTTGAAGCAGGTTATTCGACATATTTATTACATTGGAGCTGATATGCCGTGAAACATAAAATTAAATGATTCCCAGCAACGCCCATATTACATGTATTGCACACCCGCATACTTTAGGAACATTAGGGGCCTATACTGGTTGACCCTTGGGTCATGTATATTTATTGTTGTGGTAATACCAAGGTAGCTATCGGGTATGGAAGTCGGATATCGATGCAGCCACTCGCGCTCACGCGATTTTCAACTCTTTGTCAATGGATAAAAAAACCCCTCCAAATTTCGATATTTTGAACCATTGACAAAAGTCGAAAGAGCGAGGTTCAGATCCAAAAGTTCGAGGGCTCGATACGAACGTTCGAAACTGATCTCGCACTTTCGTGACGTACTCTCGCTCTTTCGACTTTTTTTGTCAATAGTTCCAAAAGTTCAAAGTGCGAGGTTGACCTCACTCTTTCGCCTTCGGGTTCGAGTGAGGTTAACCTCGCTCCTGCGCCTTCCGGTAAAAGTCATATAATAGGGGAAATGGGAGGGAATGAGGTGGCGCAGCCCCTCCCACCAGGTCACTGAATGGATTGGTTGAATGTTTCATCGCCAGTGACATTTTGGGTCTCTAATTCAGAAAGGAAGGAAATGAAAAAGCATGCACGTGTGAAGGACAAAAGATATGCAATATAGTAAAACAAAAAGGGGAGCAGAAAGGGAATTGTTCTGGATTATTATTAAACTCCCTTATTTTGAGCCGTTCTGATACATTTATTGACAACCATCGAGAAGGACGGATAAACAGGTACTTCATTTACTGATACAATCTTCAGGGGTTCTCCCTAAGTTTATTGGCTGATGGCGGGAGACCGCACGTGTCTGAGTGTACTACTACTTGGGGTTAGAGCTTCTAAAGTCTGTTGCTCCAAGAGACCGCCAGATTGTTAACCTCTAACGCGAAACTTTCACACATCAGAAAAAATTTACACACTGTGTAACAATTCAAAAAAATGGTGAGGTTACTATTAAAATTAAGCATACTCTTAATTAACACATATCTGCTGATCAGATATGCAAAGAATAAAAAAAAACAGATATAAAACACACGAGACTGTGTGGAAACTAGATCACCGCAAGTCTTCAACTTCAACTTTATTTCACCCTGGTCACGTTGTGACATAAGAGGTTACAATATGTACAGTTTAGAAAACAGAGGTGGCCGAATTTTATCAAACAGTAACAAATATACATGGTCCAAATACGTAGATCTGGAATATATGTACAATTTGGTGGGATGCACCGCATTACAGTGCAATAATTTGTTTTTCAATATATACTTTTATGAAGTTGCATGACAATTATTTGAATAATATATAAAATATACAGCACGAGTAATGGTTATAAATAATCGTGATAAATATCCCATCAACGGTCCCAACCCATATGAAAAATATATAATAACCGGCATATAAAGCTAGGGAACGCCGATAGACACCGATTCTTCAAGATTTACATAAACATGCACAGCGTAAAAACAAAATCACAAATATACATATATACATACACAAGTAACCTATTTGTTGGGGATTTTGAAGTTACCAGAGTTAAATAATTCCCATTTTTTTGCGTCTGAATTAACGGGAAATTAGGATATAATATATACAATGTATATACACAAACTAACTTATTTGGCGGGGAATTCTTTCAGGACCGCAGTTAAAAACAGACTCAGTTTTTTAAGTAATTTGAAGTTGTCTGTGTTGAATAATTCTCGATATTTTATGTCTGAGTTACCAGTTAAGTAATATTTAGGAATATAATATGTTCTAGATATATCAAAATGTGAACAATGAAACATATAATGATATTCATCGCCGATTTGGTTCAAGTTACATAATTTACATAATCTTTCAGTTTTCTGTATGTTTTCCCATCTACCAACCTCGATAGGTAACCTGTGATTACACAGTCTAAATTTTACAATTGGAGTATAAAGCCTTGGAGGTAATACTAGTAAATACTTTTCTAAACAAATGTCAGATTTAAATGCTAAATAATTTATACCTTTGGATGATGCATGTACTGTAGTTGACCAAACCTGTTGATACTGATCACTCTGTAGTTGCTGTATATGGCGAGTGAACCATCGAATGTTCCCCACGCTCTGATTCAACCAGATGTCACTACATCCCAATTCATCTAAACATGTTTTAATAAAGTGCATCCACTTGCTTTTGAAATTTCCTGACACATAGGAGTTATGTAGTAGTTTATACATTAGAAATGACATTTTTGAGGTTTTTCCTTGGATTAAGTTAGCCCAAAATGTCAGCATTCTTTTCCTTACTGTTAAAATCAGTGGGTATCTACCCAGATCTCCATATAACATATAATACGGGGTAGACTTTCGGACATACAGTATGTATTTTAGAAAATTTGTATGAACAGTTTCAAGAATATTTAGGTTACTAAACCCCCAAATTTCGCAACCATAAAATAGAAGAGTCTATAGAATAATTTAGCGGTCTGCTTAATCAGTGAAAAGAGAATTATATCCTTCTTAATTACAAAACAATATACCAAGTGGCATAATCAGACAGCAGCTCTTCATACAGGACGAACCTTTTCGCAAGTACTTGATTAACGGGAATCGTCCGACACGGCGTGGGAAAGTTTGGGGTCTGCCATACAGCTTTTTTGGATAAATATTGGTATACCACACATGATCAAGCTGTGAAGAAAACAGAGCCCAGACATCAGATATTCAACCTCCCACTGAGTTAGTTTGTCTAAATGACATTATACATTTTGATTACCATACTAATTCCACCAATAACGTTCAACTGTCATTTGGACGCCTTCAAATGCAAAGATATAAATTTGAGGAAACCCGAAACCATATCATTAGCACCTCCAATACCATCGGATATAGATTGGGTCCAGACCGATTCCACTGCTTTATTTGGACAACTGAGTGGATATTACAGCAACTTCTGTGTGTTTCACAGTGTACTATAGGTATGTACATAAAAACAAATTTGCCCAATGTTAATAACATTTACGAAACAGTTTAATATTATAATAGTAAATTCATTGCATTCTGTGGACGCAGAACGAACAAGACATTACTATTTCGCGTATTTCTATTGGTTACTTTTTTGCAGTTTGCGCAAGTTTTTCCATGTGACTTAATACGATTGTTTTATATAATTGAAGCTACTCTCTTGGACCATATACTCTTACAGCGCTTGGTTCTATGTGGGACAAACCCTGGTTCTTTACAATAAAATAGCAACAAACGTAGTTCCATATTCAAACATAATTCTACATTAAATCATATCTGTACACTAGAAAACGGTTTTACTAGGACACGGATTAATTTCCCATCGAGTCGTTTTTTTCGCTATGGCACCATTTTGGTTTCACATGGAACCATTTTGATTCTGTGTATAATTGCATTCACTTAAATAGTAACTAACCCAAGATATCTGAGAATATATGTGGTTCCAGTATATTATTCATGAATTGATAATTTCATTTATTTTGCAGGAAGAAGCAGACGACATCTCCGCACGTGAATCATGAAACCATCATGTTTCCATGGTAAATGTGTACCGGTAACTAACATTGAGACGATTTTAACCGACTATGCCTGGAAGCGTTACCTGCAATATTTAGGTAGACCGAAAAAGTACTTTGTCAAAAAAGAGAAACACGGATTTCTTTTCCATTGGAGTTCATTGGATTTTGCCCACCAAACAACCATATCCCAAACAGACCCCGAGAACAATCTCCTTGGCTCGGTTGATTTCAGATCTCCAAAGCCTGAGACTAAAGTTGAACGGCCTAGGAAAAGGAACAAATCCCTCTCGTATATCAGTGTAAACTCTGATGTCGGGGAACCAGTTACTCTGGGATCTGCTAAATACAAAAACAGGAGAAATAAAACAAAAATATATAAATTTTGTACCCAGCAGGAGACGCCGGTATCTGTTACTGTCAAATTACGTGAATGTTATAGTCTGGGTGAAAGGACAAACATTGTATTGACATTGCCACAGAAATTAATGCCGGGTGACCGCAGTGAACATCAAATCTCCGTCACAGAGGTAAAGAAACAGACCTTTAAAAACACCTATAAATGGAGAGTGGATTCTGATGTGGCAGTAAAGGCTTGCCATCAAGCCGAAGTCACGTGTGTGGCTCACGAACAAGAAATGAGTGGAGAGTTCGAAGTAAAGACAAGATTGTCGTTAGTCAGGGACTACTTTCCTATCGTGATTCAGAGGAAATCAGACAGCAAAGTTCTGTACACGTGTTTCATCACAAATCTTGAAGAGGTGTTCCGAGATCACACACAACGAAACATTTCATCGGCAGAAACCACCCAAAGCGACCGACCGTGTTGCAACGTGATTTTGACGTCACGAGGGAAATTTAAAGCGATGGGTTGGAGAGAATATGACATGATCGTGACATCAGAACCGATTCAGCAGTATCGTGCTAATATTAATCACGTGGACAATTAAAACTAATGAGTATCCCCACAGCAGAAAATGACGATGTCTTCACTTAGTGCTATACATTTCTTTTGAATTAAATTTTTGTCTGTGAATATTTACATATTGTTCTGTTTCTTGTTCGATCGTTTCGAAAACAAGTCTTGCCAAGGAATCACTTGCTTCTGTATTCGCACTGTGTACGGTTTATACGAGGAGCTTGTATGGATGAGCAAGGAAAATGCTCAAGTCCGAGTAGGTCCTTCTAATTACTTATTATCACTGATAGTTGAGACGAAACACCACTACAAATGGTCCATACGCAGAATAACTACAGACCGTCTACAGTCAGGAAAATAGTAATAGCCATCACCAAAAAAGGCGAAGACAACATCACCAAAAAAATGGTGACCAGTTGACTCATCACCCTATTCCAGCTTCACCATTACATGGTGATGACCGTCACGATATATTGGCGATGACCTGAAATCTTCACTCATTGCTCGATCAATTATTTATTGGTGATGACCGAACTCCATACCCAATTGTATGGCGATCATTGTTCGCCACCATTTATTCGTGTTGACAAGGCCCCATTGTCAATAAATGGCGATGAACTGAAACTACACTCATTGTTCGTCGACATATTTTGGTGATGACAAGACCCCATCGCCACTAAATAGCGATGAATCGACCTCGTCACCATCTGTCCTCGCCAATAGATGGAGATGACAGGGCCTTGTCACCGATAAATGGCAATGACCGTCACCAATTTTCTGACTGTGTAGACGGAATATTGCAACTGATCGTTCAGGGGGAAACCAGATGCTGCCTTGGTGCCGTTTCCATGGCGACTAAATGCAACCAATCAGTGAACAGCGAGCTAAATGAAACAATACACCCGATGATTCAGAGGTAGCATCACTGTTGATAATCCGGAGAGACTGATGGTGCAGACGGAATATCACTACTAACTGTGCAGACGGAATTTGACAAATAATGGTCCAGACGAATATCACTAATGATGATCCGACGGGATATCACAACTGCTATTCCCGATGGAATATCACTACTGATGGTCCAGATGGAATACCATTACTGATGAACCAACCGGAAAATCAGCACGACGGTCCAGATGGAATTTCACTACTGATGGTCCCGATGGAATATCACTACTGATGGTCCAGATGGAATACCATTACTGATGAACCAACCGGAAAATCAGTACTGACGGTCCAGATGGAATTTCACTACTGATGGTCCAGACGGAATATCACTACTGATGGTCCAGATGGAATACCATTACTGATGAACCAACCGGAAAATCAGTACTGACGGTCCAGATGGAATTTCACTACTGATGGTCCAGACGGAATATCACTACTGATGGAGCAGACGGAATATCACTACTGATGGAGCAGACGGAATATGCCAACTGACGGCCCAGATGGACTGTCACTACTGATGGTTCAAAAGGAATATTAATACTGAAGACCCAGACGAGGCATCACTACTGATGATCATTACTGATGGTTGAGACGGAACTTCGCTACTGAAGGTGTAAACTGAACATCACTATTGATGATACTGATGGAACATCAGTACTGATGGCGTAACATGATGGCGTTTTCTTTCAAACTGTATGAAGCGAGTTCTTACGAGCATTGGCTGCGTTTGTTTTCAACCGATAGATACACTTAAATTCTTCGGATGAACTCCGGTATCGCGCAATGACACTTTGCTCTGCTATTTCTAAAACAAGATTTCGGTGTGGACTTCTCAGAACTTGTGGACTAAAATGAACGGAATATCACTACTGATGGTCCAGATGAAATATCATTACTGATGGTCCAGACGGAATTTCCCTACTGATGGTCCAGACGGAATATCACTACTGATGGTCCAGACGGAATATCACTACTGATGGTCCAGCCAGAATAACACTATACAGATGGTCCAAACGGAATAGCAAAACTGATGTTCCCAGACGGCATATCAGTACTGATGAACCAATCGAAAAATCAGTACTGATGGTCCAGATGGAATTTCACTACTGATGGTCCAGACGGAATATCTCTACAGATGGTCCAAACGGGATAGCAAAACTGATCATACAGACGCAGCAGAAGTACTGATGGTCCAGACGGACTATTGCCACGGATCATCACTACTGATGGAGCAGACGGAATATGCCAACTGATGGCCCAGATGGACTATCACTACTGATGGTTCAAAAGGAATATTAATACTGAAGACCCAGACGAGGCATCACTACTGATGATCATTACTGATGGTTCATAGGGAACTTCGCTACTGAAGGTGTAGACTGAACATCACTTTTGATGATCCAGATGGAACGTCAGTACTGATGGCGTAACATCATTGCTTTTAATATGATGTTCCGCCTGGATTATCAGTGGTCATGTTTCGTCTGGACCAGCAATAATGATAATCCCGGATCATCATTATTGCTGGTCCAGACGAAACAAGACCACTGATAATCCAGACGGAACATCATTACTGATGGTTCAGACAGTATATAACTACTGACTGTCAAGACGGAACAGCATTACTAATCATTCAGACGGAACATCATTACTAATGGTTCAGACGGGACACGTTTATTGATTGTCCAGACGGGATACCATTACGGCCGATTTTGTTTGTAATATGGAAACCCACATTATTGTATAGCGTTCGATTTATTATTTAAAGATGTAATCAGCCTCAAAATCGATGGATTTTGTTAACTCTCTCCCGTTTGTTTTTCAGCAGAGAAGTTTGCTAAAGCAGCATAGGTATTATATTTGATGACAGTGGGATTGCCATATACAACGAATGCAAGAATATCTTTCAGAGAAATTCTGCCCGCTTCAACGGGTTTTCCGTTTCGCCAATGAATATGTCCTGCACGTTTAGAGGAAAATCACGTCACTGTGTGACGTGTGAGTGACATAGCGACGCTCACGAATCTGAGTGCTGAACAGCTGCAGCCATGGGATAACGTCATGGCTCGTGCCTAAGGTTCGGTTGAGTGGCAGAGCATACGTAAGCAGAATAGAATGCACCACATGAGTAAACGCTTGTTGACAGGACCGTCGAAAAGTAAACGGCATGCCATGCCGTTTATTTTTTGAAGACAAATTCCTTCTATTTTCTCGTGAAAGGTGGAAGCAAGTTAATTTGTTTATGGTCAAATGTGTTTTATTTTTTAATTGTCGTAACAGATGTCATTTTCGCGGAGTTTGGGAGAGATCGGTTCCAGCCTAGATTTGAGGCTGATTACATCTTCAAATTTCACAGTTGACCTTCTGTCACCGTACTCCGTCTAAACCACCAGTAATGGTGCCTCGTCTAGATCATCAGTGGTTATGCTGTTACCTTCTAGCTATCCCTTCCCCACTCCATGTACCACCCTCTCTCTCAGAACAGACATGAAACGGTTTTAAACAAATATTGATTATGTTGAAAGTTTCGCGTTTTATTTAAAACTACACGATTTAAATCTCCTCCCATCATCGGAAAAATAGTTTTCTTTCAAACTGTATGAAGCGAGTTCTTACGAGCATTGGCTACTTTTGTTTTCTGTCGATAGATACACTTAAATTCTCCGGATGAAATCCGGTATCGCACAATGACACTTCGGACTGGACTTCCCAGAACTTGTGCACTAAAATGAAACTATGAAAACAAAGAATGTGGTAAACAAAAAAATCAGTGTAAACGTAAGCGCTATATTTCATGGCATTTATTTATTTTTGAAGCATTATCACATTAAACGATATATATATATTTGACCAATCATATTAGCACTAAAAGATATGGAGAAATTCAAAATTCCCTCTTTCGCTATCTAATATTAATATGTTCTAGGGGGATATCCTCGGAAGAGTCGCCTGGTAATCTTTCACTGAGATGTCCCGAGTTCATTCCCTTGGATAAGTTCCGACATCAAAATAGTCTGTTGATCTCTCCAGCCAATGGATTTACAATTCCCCCGTGACGTCAGGATTACGTTGAAACTTGTGTGGTTCTCGTCGTTAATAGCTTCAGTCAATGAAAGATTTGGTCCAATGTGGCTGCGAAATACCTCTTGCAGATTCGAGATGAAACAACAGTATATTGTTTTGTTGTCTGCTTTTCTTTTCACGACAACCGGAAAGCAGTCCCCAGCTAGAGACAAAGTGGTATTCACTTTCAGCTCGGCCGTCGTTTCTTGTTCATGGACAATACAAATGGCCTCCGTTCTGTGTCCGCCTTTCACAAACACTTCCTTGTTTACTTCTCTTGTGTATGTCATTTCAAATCTTTGACTTTGTCCTTCCGTCACTGAAAACGGTTTACTATTATCATCACGTGGTAAAACGTTCAGCGGTAAATGTATTTCTATGTTGGTATTTTCGCCCAGCGTGTAGTATTCGTGAAACTGAACACAGGCTGACGCCGGTGTCACTCTTTCTGCTGAAAATCTGTATTTCCTTTTTACCCCGGAATTGTTTTCGAAATATTTAGAGCACAGGACAATTGGTGCACCGACATCTGAGTCCACGCTTATGTAAGAATCCGTCTTCTTCATTCTCCTCGTTCGCTTATTTTCCAGTCTGGGTGATCCGAAATCAACCGAATCCAGGAGATTGCTGCTGTCATCCATTTTGGAAACAGATGTGCTGTGGTGGAACTTCAATGAATTCCACTGAAAATCAAAGAAATATTTCTTCTATTGAATAAAATGTTTTCTTGTCCTGCCAACAGATTTCAAATATCTTTTCCAGACATAATCCGTTATAATTTTCTCTAGGCAAATATTGGTTGGTGAGTTTCTTCTTTGACATTCCATCATCCGTCAAGTCGTATTCTTCAGTTTCTCGTTTCTGTCTGAATTATCCTGGAATAGTTTCGACAACGTCTACGGTGGAACGAATAATCAAAGTCCGAATTCGATGTCTTACCACGGAATGAACTGAAGTAACCATGATGTGCCCGCCATTTTATATACGTGAAAATGACAGAAGTCAATCTGAATTGTCAGGAGTCAAACATCCTGATTGAGTTAGAACAGATTATAATCGACAGTCTCTCGATATTGAGCGTTGACCTAGCGATGATTATTTTCAAGTCAGGCGAAGAACAAAGGATAACGGTGGAGTAATCTATTATTGTCGTTAATTACCGTTCAGGGTCCAGCACTGATGCGATAATGAGTATGAGTTTGTGGGTAGATATATCAAGTTACTAAGATGAGTTAATACCGCCAAGTTTTCAAGGTTGACAAATTCAGAGTATTCGATCGACTGGTCATTATGACTTTGATTTTCTGCTTCTCGTCATTTGTAGTACGGTAATACCTCATGCAGATCTGTGATATGATAACAGCATTTCTTTTCACGTCAATCGGAGGGAAGTTCACAGTTAGAGACAATGCAGAGTTCAATCCAGTTAGGTGGTACATGTTTTCCTGTAAACATTTGAAGAAAACGGCTGAAGATACAGTATTTTAGTAAACAGTGGAATTCTGATGATGGAACGGTCGCCATATTGGGAATTGTCGGCAGATGCTGCGAGTGCACCGTCATTGAAGCACATCATCACCGGTTTCATGAACCTCACTCCCCACTGGTTAGTCTAAGGGATATGGTTCTTCTAATACAGACTGTGTTGATGTTTGTAGGTAAATATATGCAATGACCTCTTGACCTTTATTGACTTCCATTCAGAAGTCACAGAAAAGTTCGATTTTTCAGGAAGACCAATTCTCTACCGATTTAAAAGCACTAAAAATTATAAAACAGACAACATTAAGAGTTGTTCAAACATTATGAAATTACCAGGACACTCAAACAAGGTGTTTGTCGCAATATATCAGAGCAAGATGGTCAGAATTAGGCTTGAAAATTGCTCCAAACACAATTTTTCAAAATGAACAGGTTCAAACGTGTGAGCTATAGTGGTCTGGAAATCTTTAAAGCTCTTTAATTAGGGGATAATTCGATTTTTGAAGAAAAAATAGGTCATGACATTTTGACCTCTAACGAATGAAAATCCAAATCAATCAGGTAACAAGACCAATCCATTGACTTTCAAAGTATACCACATATATCAAGTTAAACTGATAATTAAACATAGGATCATTTGAAAACCCCTCTCCCCTTCCCCCAAAAATAAGGCGTTGCCCCACATGTTACCAGTGCGCATTGTATGCTCAACATCTCCGAAGCTGCCCACCCTCGGAAATGTCCACCCTATCTGGAAAGGTGTAATTAGGTACCTACTATCAAAGAAACATAGTGAAAATGTTCTTGCAAGGTGTGTGAATTAAACCCCCAAAAGCTGTCACTGGCTTATCGTCCGATGGTACATGTATGAGAGATTATAATCTGGTTTCGGATTTGCTTCAAAATATAAGTTTGAATGTGTATAAATGACAGTTCAACTTTATTGGTGGAATTTAGTATATAATTAAAATATATAATGTCATTTAGACAAATTAACTCAATAGGAGGTTAAATATATGATGTCTGGGCTTCACAGCTTGATGAGATATCAACCCTGTGTGGTTTACCAATATTTACCCAATATTAAGGTATGACAGACCACAAACTTTTCCACGCCGTGTCAGACGATTCTCGATAATCAAGTACTTGCCAAAAGGTTCGATCTATATGGAGAGGTACTGATGTCTAATTAGGCCGGCTGAGATATTGTATTCTAATTAAGAAAACTAACTGGCTATTCTCTGATTAAGCAAAATGTAAAATTGTTGTATAACTGTTGAGACTTGGAGTGGTTTGATAACGCGCGATGAATTTTAAAAGTGTCGTATATTTCTTGTCTATATATTGGGGAAATTATCAGACGGATGTTAATTAAGTATGTGATTAATTATTAATTACGGCAACCAATTTCTTTAACTTGTCTGACAGAGTGTAAATTGAACTGTTGACAAATTGATCTAATGTGAAAATCTAGCGATCGCGATCAATGGATAGAAAGTTCTGATAGCAATATAATTGGAGGGCTCTTTTGGAACAGGTTATTGGAAACTATATCGTCGATAGCTATAGAGTGCGCTCAGACAAAGATATTGTGAAATGAGAAAAACAGCACTGGCGTCCGGCATACATTGCTTGATACATAGTACGAATAGCTCTCAGTGTCTATAGCATCGTATTGTCGTCTTGCTCGCGAGAATGCTGCACGCCTTCAACATCGTCTGGCGGCTATATGCCGAATAATGTAATTGTAAATGATATTCATTTTCAACAACGCCCATATTAGTACATGTATTGCACACCCGCACATTTTTAGGAACATTAGGGGCATATACTGGTTGACCTTTGAGTCATGTATATTTATTGCTGTGGTAATACCAATATAGCTACAATTATATAAGACAGTATGGAAGCTGAATGCGGCCACTCACGCTCAGGCGACTTTCAACTTGTTGTCAATGGATAAAAATCCTCCAAATTTCTACTTTTTAAACCATTGACAACAGTCGAAAGAGCGAGATTTAGATATAAAAGTGCGAGGATTCGATACGAACGTGCGAGGCTGATCTCGCACTTTCGTAACACACTCTCGGTCTTTTGTCAATAGTTTCAAAAGTCGAAATTTCGCCTTCGGGTTTCAATGAGGTTAACCTCGCTCCTTCGCCTTCCGGTTTTAAGTCCTATAATAGGGGAAATGGGAGGGAATAAGGTGGCGCAGCGCCTCCCACCAGGTCAGTGATGGAATTGTTCAAGTGGCATCGCCACTGACATTTTGGGTCTTTAATATAGAAAGGAAGAAAATGAAGGCGCACGTGTGAAGAATAAAAGATATGCAAAAAAATAAATAAATAAATAAATAAAATAAAAGAAAAACGGTGTGCAGAGGGGGGATTTCTCTGGATTAAAAGCTCCCTTATTTTGAACGGTTCTGGTACATTTATTGACTAGAATTTCAATCAATCACATTTATTGACAACCGTCGAGAAGGAGGGGCAGACAGGTGCTTCATTTTCTGATACAATTTTCAGGGGTTCTCCCTATGATTACTGGCTGTTGGTGGGAGACCGGACATTTTCTCTGATATCCTAGTGTCTGAGTGTACTCGGGACCTAATTGGGATCGAGTTTTCAATGACTGCTGCTCCAAGAGACCGTCAGATTGTTAACCACTGACGCGACACTTTCACACCACAGTAAAATTTAAACACTGGCAATTTAAAGAAAATGATAACTTCAATATTAAAATTGAGCATACTCTTAATTAACACATATCTGAGAAAATACATGAGGCTGTTCAAATCTGTCTTGTCTGGAGGTGTGAAAACTAGATCACCGCAAGTCTGTAGAATAATTTGGCAGGCTGCTTTATCTGATACAACAATATAGCCTTCTTAATTACAGAACAATATATTAGCCGGCATATTTAAACAGCAGTACATCTAGAGGAACCTTTATGCAAGTACTTGATTATCTGGAATCGTCTGACACGGCGTGGGAAAGTTTGGGGTCCGCCATACATATTGGGTAAATATTGGTAAACCACGCGTGATTGATATCCCATAAAGCTGTGAAGATAAGAGTCGCGACATCAGATATTTAACCTCATATTGAGTTAATTTGTCTAAATGATATTATACATTTTGATTAGTATAGTAATTCCACCAATAAGGTTCAACTGTCACTTGGACGCCATCAAACACAAATATATAAATTTGAGAAAATCTGAAACCAGACCATTAGTTCCTCCAATACCATCGGATATAGATTGGGTCCAGACTGATTCCACTGCTTTATTTGGACAACTGACTGGATATTACGAAAACTTCGGTGTGTTTCACATTGTACTATAGGTATGTACTTGAAACAAATGGGCGAAGTGTTAATAACATTAATGAAACTAACTATTAGAACAGTAATTTCGTTGCATTCTGTGGGTGCAGAATGAACAAGACATTAGTATATTCGCCATATTTCTACTGGGTTTTTATGGTGCAGTTTCTCCATTTCCCTAACCCAGTCTTAATTGTGACTCAACATTGTTCCATATCAAAAACCATATACTGTCTTGGCTGATACACTCTTATAGTGATTGTTCTATATGGGGAAAAAACATTTCTTTCTAACAAAATAGAAACAAACGTAGTTCCATATTCAAGCATAGTTCCAAATGGAACCAAATTGGTATACTAGGAAACAGTTTCACCGGGACATAAATTCATTTCGCATGAAATCTTTTATTCGACAGGACACCATCTTGGTTTCACTTGCAACCATTTTAATTCCGTATATAACTGGGCCCACTTATGCGGTAACTAAAGAACCGATATATCTGAGAATACGTGGTTTTGACAACATATGAGTCATACATGTATATCGATAATTTCATTTATTTTGCAGGAAAAAGCAGACGATCCTGGCACGAGAATCATGAAACCATCACGTGACCATGATAAATTTGAACCGGTAGCTAATATTGAGAAGATTTTAACAGATTATGCATGGAAACGTTACCTAAAATATCTAGGAAGACCGAAAAAGTACTTTGTTAAAAAAGATAAACACAGATTTCTTTTCCATTGGAGTTCATTGGATTTTGCCCACCGAACAACCATATCCCAAACAGACCCCGAGAACAATCTCCTAGACTCGATTGATTTCAGATCTCCAAAGCCTGAGGCTAAAGTTGAACGGTCTAGGAAAAGAAACAAATCCCACTCGTATATCAGTGTAAACTCTGACGTTGGGGAGCCGGTTACCCTGGGCTCTGCTAAATACAAAAACAGGAGAAATAAAACCAAAATATATAAATTTTGTACCCAGCAGGAGACGCCGGTATCTGTTACTGTCAAATTACGTGAATGTTATACTCTGGGTGAAAGGACAAACATTCTGTTGACATTGCCACAGAAATTAATGCCAGGTGACTGCAGTGAACATCAAATCTCCGTCACAGAGGTAAAGAAACAGACCTTTAAGAACACCTATATGGAGAGTGGATTCTGATGTAGCAGTAAAAGCTTTTCATCAAGCCAAAGTCACGTGTGTGGCTCACGAACAAGAAACGAGTGGAGAGTTCGAAGTGAAGACAAGATTGTCGTTAGTCAGGGACTACTTCCCTATCGTGATTCAGAGAAAATCAGACAACAAAGTTCTGTACACGTGTTTTATTACAAATCTTGAAGAGGTATTCGGAGATCACACACAACGAAACATTTCCTTGGCAGAAGCCACCCAAAGCGACCGGCCGTGTTGCAACGTGATTTTGACGTCACGAGGGAAATTTAAAGCGATGGGTTGGAGAGAATATGACATGGTCGTGACGTCAGAACCGATTCAGCAATATCGTGCTAATATTAATCACGTGGACAATTAAAACTAATGAGTATCCCCACAGAGGGAAATGACGATGACTTCACTCAGTGCTATACATTTCTTTTCAATTAAATTTTTGTCTGAATATTCACATATTGTTCTGTTTCTTGTTCGATCATTTCGAAAACAAGTCTTTGTCATGGAATCACCTGCTTCTGTATTCGCACTTTGTACTGTTTATACGAGGAGCTTGTATGGATGAGCAAGGAAAATGCTCAAGTCCGAGTAGGTCCTAATTACTTATTACAGAACACCAGATGCTGCCTTGGTGCCGTTTCCATGGCGACTAAATGCAACCAATCAGTGAACAGCGAGCTAAATGAAACAATACAACAGATGATTCAGAGGTAGCATCACTGTTGATAATCCGGAGAGACTGATGGTGCAGACGGAATATCACTACTAACTGTGCAGACGGAATTTGACAAATAATGGTCCAGACGAATATCACTAATGATGATCCGACGGGATATCACAACTGCTATTCCCGATGGAATATCACATCTGATGGTCCAGACGGAATATCACTACTGATGAACCAAACGGAAAGTCAGTACTGACGGTCCAGATGGGATTTCACTACTGATGGTCTAAACGGAAGATCACTACTGATGATCCAGACGGGATATCACAACTCATGGTCCAGACGGGATATCACAACTAATGGACTATCACTACTGATGGTTCAAAAGGAATATTAATACTGAAGACCCAGACGAGGCATCACTACTGATGATCATTACTGATGGTTCAGACGGAACTTCGGTACTGATGGTGTAGACTGAACATCACTATTGATGATCCAGATGGAACATCAGTACTGATGGCGTAACATCATTTCTGATGATCCAGGAGGATTATCACTATTGCTGGTCCAGACGAAACATGACAACTGATTATTCTGACTGAACACCGTTACTGACGGCTCAGACGGGACATAATTACTGATGGTTCAGACGGGACATAATTACTGATGGTTCAGACGGGACATCATTACTGATGGATCAGACGGGACATCATTACTGATGGTTCAGACCGAAAACCATTACTGATGGTTCAGACGGGACATCATTACTGATGGTTCAGACCGGAAACCATTACTGATGGTTCAGACGGAACATCATTACTGATGGATCAGATGGGACATCATTACTGATGGTTCAGACGGGACACCATTACTGATGGATCAGACGGGAAACCATTACTGATGGATCAGACGGGACATCATTACTGATGGTTCAGACGGGAAACCATTACTGATGGTTCAAACGGAACATCATTACTGATGGTTCAGATGGGAAACCATTACTGATGGTTCAGACGGGACATCATTACTGATGGTTCAGACGGGAAACCATTACTGATGGATCAGACGGGACATCAATACTGATGGTTCAGACGGGAAACCATTACTGATGGATCAGACGGGACATCATTACTGATGGTTCAGACGGGAAACCATTACTGATGGTTCAAACGGAACATCATTACTGATTATCAACAGTGATGCTGTCTCTGAATTATCGGTTGAATTGTCTCATTTAGCTCGCTGACTGGCGGCATTTAGTCACCATGAAAATTGCACCAAGGCAGCATGTTCTATGATAAGTAAATTAGAAGGTCCTAATCGGACTGGAACATCTTCCTTCCTCATCCATACAACCTACTGTATAAACAGTACAAAGTGCGTATACAGAAGCAGATGATTCCATGCAAAGACGAATTTGTTTTCGAAAACAAAACAATATTTAAATATTCACAGACAAAAGTTTAATTCGAAAAAAAAATGTATAGCACTAAGTGAAGTCATAATCATTTTTCACTGTGGAGATACTCATTAGTTTTAATTGTCAACGTGATTAAGCACGATATTGCTGAATCGGTTCTGACGTCACGATCATGTCATATTCTCTCCAACCAATCGCCTTAAATTTTCATCGTGACGTCAAAATCACGTTGCTACACGACCGGTCGCCTTTGGTGATTTCACCCAGTGAAATGTTTCGTTGTGTGTGATCTCCGAATACCTCTTCAAGATTTGTGATAAAACACGTGTACAGAACTTTGCCGTCTGATCTCCTCTGAATCACGATAGGTAAGCAGTCCCTGACCAACGACAATCTTGTCTTTTCTTCGAACTCTCCACTCGTTTCTTGTTCGTGAGCCACACACGTGACTTCGGCTTGATGGCAAGCCTTTACTGCCACATCAGAATCCACTCTCCATTTATAGGTGTTTTTGAAGGTCTGTTTCTTTACCTCTGTGACGGAGATTTGATGTTCACTGCAGTCACCCGGCAATAATTTCTGTGGTAATGTCAATAGAATGTTTGTCCTTTCACCCAGAGTATAACATTCACGTAATTTGACAGTAACAGATACCGGCGTCTCTTGCTGAATACAAAATTTATATACTTTTGTTTTATTTCTCCTGTTTTTGTATTTAGCAGAGCCCAGAGTAACCGGTTCCCCGACGTCAGAGTTTACACTGATATACGAGTGGGATTTGTCTCTTTTCCTAGACCGTTCAACTTTAGTCTCAGGCTTTGGAGATCTGAAATCAACCGAGTCTAGGAGATTGTTCTCGGGGTCTGTTTGGGATAATGTTGTTTGATGGGCAAACTCCAATGAACTCCAATGGAAAAGAAATCTGTGTTTCTCTTTTTTAACAAAGTACTTTTTCGGTATACCTAAATATTGCAGGTAACGCTTCCAGGCATGGTCTGTTAAAATCGCCTCAATGTCAGTTACCGGTACACGTTTACCATGGAAACATGATGGTTTCATGATTGACGTGCGGAGATGTCGTCTGCTTCTTCCTGCAAAATAAATGAAATTATCCATTCACGAATAATATATTGGAAACACATATATTCTCAGATATCTTGGGTCTTTAGTTACTATTTAGGTGAATGCAATTATATACAGAATCAAAATGGTTCGATGTGAAACCAATTTTGTGCCATATCGAATAAAGCGATTCCATTTGAAATTATTTGTGTCCTAATAAAACCGTTTTCTAGTGTACAGATATGGTTTAATGTGGAATTATGTTTGAATATGGAACTACGTTTGTTGTTTTTTTTGTTGGAAAGAACCAGGTTTTGTCTCACATAGAACCATGCGTTGTAAGAGTGTATGGTCCAAGAAAGTAGCTTCAATTATATAAAACAATGTTATTGAGTGACATGGACAAACCTGCCCAAACTACAAAAAAAGTAACCAATAGAAATACGTTCATTCTGCGTCCAGAGAATGCGTTGAGTGTACTATTAAAATATTAAGCTGTCTCGTAAATGTTTTTAACATTCAGCAATGTTTTTTTAAGTACATACCTGTAGTACACTGTGATACACACAGAAGTTGCCGTGATATCCACTCAGTTGTCCAAATAAAGCAGTAGAATCGGTCTGGACCCAATCTATATCCGATGGTATTGGAGGTACTAATGATCTGGTTTCGGGCTTCCTCAAATTTATATCTTTGCATTTGAAGGCGTCCAAATGACAGTTGAACGTTATTGGTGGAATTACTATAGTAATCAAAATATATAATGTCATTTAGACAAATTAACTCAGTGGGAGGTTGAATATCTCATGTCTGGGCTCTGTTCTCTTCACAGCTTGATCATGTGTGGTATACCAATATTTATCCAAAAAAAACTGCATGGCAGACCCCAAAATTTCCCACGCCGTGTCGGACGATTCCCGATAATCAAGTACTTGCAAAATGTTCGTCCTCTATGAAGAGCTGCTGTCTGATTATGCCAGTTGGTATATTGTTCTATAATTAAGAAGGATATAAGACTGCTAAATTATTCTACAGACTTGCGGTGATCTAGTTTCCACACAGTCTCGTGTGTTTAATGTCTGGGTTTTTTTTTATTCTTTGCATATCTGATCACCAGATATGGGTTAATTAAGAGTATGCTTAATTTTAATATTAAAGTCACCATTTTCTTTAAATTGTTAGACAGTGTGTAAATTTTTCCTGGTGTGTGAAAGTTTCGCGTTAGTGGTTAACAATCTGACGGTCTCTTGGAGCAACAGACTTTTGAAACTCTAACCCCAATAGGTCTTGAATACACTCAGACACTAAGATATCAGAAAAAAACTTGCGGTCTCCCGTCAACAGCCAATAATCTAAGGGAGAACCCCTGAAAATTGTATCAGCAAATGAAGTACCTGTTTATTCCTCCTTCTCGGCGGTTGTCAATAAATGTATCAGAATTGCTCAAAATAAGGGAGTTTTTAATCCAGAGCCATTCCCTTTCTGCTCCCCTTTTTTGTTTTACTATATTGCATATGTTTTGTCCTTCACACGTGCATGCTTCTTCATTTCCTTCCTTTCTGAATTAAAGACCTAAAATGTCACTGGCGATGAAACATTCAACCGATCCATTCAGTGACCTGGTGGGAGGCGCTGCGCCACCTCATTCCCTCTCATCTCCCCTATTATATGACTTATACAGGAAGGCGGAGGAGCGGGGGTTAACCTCATTGAAACCCGAAGGCGAAAGAGCGATGTCAACCTCGCCCTTTGGACTTTTGGAATTATTGACAATAAAGTCGAAAGAGCGACAGTACGTCACGAAAGTGCGAGATCAGTTTCGAACGTTCGTATCGAACCCACGAACTTTTATATCTGAACCCCGCTCTTTCGACTTTTGTCAATGGTTCAAAATGTCGAAATTTGGAGGGTTTTTTTTATCTCTTGACAAAGAGTTCAAAATCGCGTGGCCGCATCGATATCCGGCTTCCATACCCTGTCTTGTAGCTACCTTGGTATTACCACAACAATAAATACATGACTCAAATGTCAACCAGTATATGCCCCTAATGTTCCTAAAAGTATGCGGGTGTGCAATACGTGTAATATGGGCGTTGTTGAAAATGAAAATCTTTTAATATTATGTTGTCCGGCATATCAGCAGGCTAGGAGAATCCCGCTCTCTAAAATGGAGGTAAAAATGGTCGTTTTCGCTCAATAAATCAGTTCACATAATGAATGCAGCAAAATCCTCTTAAGGCGCTTAGAGACATATCTATCCGCATTAATTGGTAGTTAAAAAAGTAAATTGTCATCTGCATAATAAGAGGCCAAACATCCTTCGCACTGTTTAAACAACATTGACTGGTTCTTTACATGGCAAATTAATTTTATGACATGGAACCATAGATAAATCAATGCGCCTGAAATTTTGATGCATTGGTTAAGAAGGAATCAAAAGTTATTGACCAAAAACGACCTTTTTTTCCTCCATCTTAGAGAACGGGATCGCTCTAACCTGATTAGCACCTATGTAGTAAATATGTCGAATAACCTGCTTCAAAAGAGACGATTTAATTCTATTACGATCAGAGCTTTCTAACCATTGATCGCGATCGCGAGACTTTCACATGGGATCAATTTGTCAACAGTTTAATTTACACTCTGTCATACAAGTTAAAGAAATTGATGGTCGTCATTAATAATTAATCACCTACTTAATTAACATCCGTCTGATACTTTCACCAATATAGACAAGAAATATACCACACTTCTAAAATTCATCGCGCGTTATCAAACCACCCCAAGTCTCAACAGATATTCAACAATTTAACATTTGCTTAATCGGAGAATAGCCAGTTAGTTTTCTTAATTAGACTACAATATCTCAGCCGGCCTAATTAGACATCAGTACCTCTCCATATAGATCGAACGTTTTGGCAAGTACTTGATTATCGAGAATCGTCTGACACGGCGTGGGAAAGTTTGGGTCTGCCATTGGGTAAATATTGGTAAACCACACAGGATTGTTATCCCATCAAGCTGTGAAGAGAACAGAGCCCAGACATCATAAATTTAACCTCACATTGAGTTAATTTGTCTAAATGACATTATATATATATTGATTACTATAGTAATTCCACCAATAACGTCCAACTGTCATTTGGACGCCTTCAAACACAAAGATATAAATTTGAGGAAATCCGAAACTAGATCAGTATACCTCCAATACCATCGGATATAGATTGGGTCCAGGACGATTTCACTGCTTCATTTGGACAACTGACTGGATATTACGGCGAATTCCGTGTGTTTCGATTTGTACTATAGGTATGTACTTGAACATTAAATTTGCCAACAGCAGTATTCCGCATATTTTTATTTCTTACTTTTTTGGTTTCACATTGCATGATTCTGATTCTGTATATAATTGCGTCCACCTAAATAGTAACTAATGACCCAAGATTTCTGAGAATATGTGTGGTTCCAATATATTATTCATGCATCGATAAATTCATTTATTTTGCAGGGAGGAGCAGACGACATCTCCGCACGTCAATCATGAAACCATCACGTGGCCATGGTAAATGTGTACCGGTAACTAATATTGAGACGATTTTAACCGAATATGCGTGGAAACGTTACCTGCAATATTTAGGTAGACCGAAAAAGTACTTTGTCAAAAAAGACAAACACAGATTTCTTTTCCATTGGAGTTCATTGGATTTCGCCCACCAAACAACCATATTACAATCAGACCCCGAGAACAATCTCCTAGACTCGGTTGATTTCAGATCTCCAAAGCCTGAGGCTAAAGTTGAACGGTCTAGGAAAAGAAACAAATCCCACTCGTATATCAGTGTAAACTCTGACGTCGGGGAACCGGTTACTCTGGGCTCTGCTAAATTCAAAAACAGGAGAAGTAAAACAAAAATATACAAGTTTTCTACCCAGCAGGAGACGCCGGTATCTGTTACTGTCAAATTACGTGAATGTTATACTCTGGGTGAAAACACAAACATTCTATTGACATTGCCACAGAAATTAATGCCAGGTGACTGTAGTGAACATCAAATCTCCGTCACAGAGGTAACGAAACAGACCTTTAAAAACACCTATAAATGGAGAGTGGATTCTGATGTGGCGGTGAAAGCTTGCCATCGAGCCGAAGTCACGTGTGTGGCTCACGATCAAGAAACGAGTGGAGAGTTCGAAGTAAAGACAAGATTGTCGTTAGTCGGAGATTACTTACCTATCGTGATTCAGAGGAAATCAGACAACAAAGTTCTGTATACGTGTCTTATTACAAATCTTCAAGAGGTATTCCGAGGTCACACACAACGAAACATTGCATTGGCTGAAACCATCCAAGGCGACCGGTCGTGCTGCAACGTGATTTTGAAGTCAAGGGGGAAATTTAAAGCGATTGGTTGGACAGATTATGACATCATCGTGACGTCAGAACCGATTCAGCAATATCGTGCTTAATCATGTGGAAAATAAAAACTAATGAGTGTGACGATGACTTCACTTAGTGCTATACATTTCTTTCCAATAAAATTTTGTCTGTGAATATACACATATTGTTTTGTTTCTTGTTCGATCGTTTCGATAAGAAGTCTTTGTCATGGAATCACCTGCTTCTCCATCCACGCTGATATATTCTACTGGTGAATGCCTAACACATATGAGCTATTGAAGTTTGTACGAACACCTTTATACCAGTGGGTTGTATGCATGGAGAAGGAAGATGCTTGAGTCCGAGTAGGACCTACTAATTACTTATCAAATAACACGAAACGCTATCTTGGTGCCGTTTCCATGGTGACTAAATGCCGCCAATCAGTGAACAGCGAGCTAGGCGACACAATACAACCGATGATTCAGAGGCAGCATCACTGCTGATGAACCAGACTGATGGACGATCACTACTGATGGTGCCGACGGAATATCACTTCTAATGGTGCAGACAAAAATTGACAACTAGTGGTCCATACGGAATAGCACTACAAATGGTGCCAACAGATTTTGACAACTAATGTTCCAGACGGAATAACGCTACTAATGGGGCAGAGGCAAATTGACATGTAATGGTCCAGACGGAATATCCCTACTAATGGGGCAGACAGACTTTGACATTAATGACCTAGGCGGAATATCACTACTGATGGTCCAGACGGGGTATCACCGCCGTTGTTCCAGAAGGAATATCACAACTGATGGCCCAGACGCAGCATGACTACCGATGGTCCAGACGGAATATTTCAACTGATGGCGCAGATGGAATATCACTGTTGATGTTCGAAACGGCATATCACTACGATGGTCCAGACATAACATCACTACTGATGCTCCAAACCGAATATCACTACTGATGTTCCGGACGGTATATCATTACTGATGCTCTAAACCGAACACACTATTGATGGTCCGGACGGCATATCACTACCCATGGTCCAGACGGAATATGGCAACTGATGGTGCAAACGGAACATTAATACTGATGGTCCTGCGAAACATCATTACTAATGGTCCAGGCGGAATACCACTACTGATGGTGCATACGGAATATGGCAACTGATGGTCCATACGGAATATCACTATTGATGGTACAGACGGAACATCACAACCGATGGTCCAGAAGGAATATCACTACTGATGACTCAAACGGAATATGACAACTGATTGTCCATACGGAATTTCACTATTGATGGTCCACACTGAACTTGACTACTGATGGTCCAGACGGAACCTCACCACTGATGGTCCAGACGGGACATCATCACTGATAGTTGAGACGAAACACCACTACAAATGGTCCATACGCAGAATAACTACTGACCGTCTACAGTCAGGAAAATAGTAATAGCCATCACCAAAAAAGGCGAAGACAGCATCACCAAAAAAATGGTGACCAGTTGAGTCATCACCCTATTCCAGCTTCACCATTACATGGTGATGACCGTCACGATATATTGGCGATGACCTGAAATCTTCACTCATTGCTCGATCAATTATTTATTGGTGATGACCGAACTCCATACCCAATTGTATGGCGATCATTGTTCGCCACCATTTATTCGTGTTGACAAGGCCCCATTGTCAATAAATGGCGATGAACTGAAACTACACTCATTGTTCGCCGACATATTTTGGTGATGACAAGGCCCCATCGCCACTAAATAGCGATGAATCGACTTCGTCACCATCTGTCCTCGCCAATAGATGGAGATGACAGGGCCTTGTCACCGATAAATGGCAATGACCGTCACCAATTTTCTGACTGTGTAGACGGAATATTGCAACTGATCGTTCAGGGGGAAACCATTACTGATGGTTCTAACGGAGCACCAATATTACTGGTTCAGGCGGTATATCACTACTGATGGTCCAGACGGTATATAACTATACTGATGTATAAGACGGGACATCATTACTAATGTATGAGGCGGAACATCATTACTACTGCTTCAGATGGGACACAATTATTGGATGTCCGGACGGGGCACCATTACGGCTGATTCTGTTTGAAAAACGGAAATCAATATTATTGTATTGCATTCCTTTTATTACTTCAATTTCACAGTTGTCTTTCTGTTGCTGTGCTCAGTCTGAACCATCAGTGATATAGTATCCCGTCTGAACCATCAGTGATATAGTATCCCGTCTGAACCATCAGTGATATAGTATCCCGTCTGAACAATCAGTTGCAAAATTGCGTCTAGACCGTCAGTAGCTATGATGTAACCTACTACTCCTCCCTCCCCCCCCCCCCCACCCCACAAACAAGTCCCACTTCCCGCAGCCTCTCCCAAAATAGAGATGGATGAGTACACGGATAGAAGTCGTACACAAATGTTGATCATGTTAAATTTTTTCGGATTCCTTCGCATTTTAGTTAAAACCACGCCATCGAATATAAAAAAAATCTCCACCGATCGCTGGAAAATGTGACTTTTCT
>JAVTVY010008271.1:0-43485 GCA_036873755.1 Hanleya hanleyi
ATTCTCTTGAATAGAAATGAACTTGCGAATATCCAGAGACCCCTGAATTATATCTGTTTTCAGCTCCTCGAGAAGCGTCAAAGCACGTTCCAACCTTTCACGACACTGTTCCGACAGCAACAATACGTTTGGATCGGCGATTCTACAATCTAATGAAAGAATGTATAATATGCACATGATCAGAAACCGAGCAAACATCCATAGCAGACATATGCAGACCGTATTCATATTTGGCAATGACAAAGATGTAAACACTGAATTTTCCTTTACAAACTATGAATCGGATTAAGACCTAACGTAATCAATAGACTGATTTGCATTATGGGCATACTAAGTTAGGCATGTATCAAGGAGGCGGTGATTATATTTCGGTTCACATGGTTAACTGTACGTGACTCTACTTGGAGTCCACATATGAGGGCTTTCCCCTGTATTCAAAAGTTCCAGGTCCCAGTTGGCGTCAGATAACATTTTTTCACCTTAGCTTACTCTACCATAATTCATAGCTAATCATAGCTGTTTTCGGATCAAGGTCGCTCAAGCAGATCCATAGCTGTCCTGACGAACGAGAATGTGCAGTCCACCGGATTTAACCCAATATGGACAGAGATTTATCAAAGTATTGGATATCGGTGAATTGTCACCGTCCTCCATGCATTACTATCATTAGATAAACTATTGCATGTCTTTTTGATACTTGCTTTTTTCTGCGGAATATTAGAAGTACAGGCTAGATCAAATCTAGGTGATCTTTGACTCATTTTCAGAACATAGGAGGGTTCAGTGCGATTGAGCCTTATTTTTCCTCAGTGTAGCGAACTAAAAATTACCACAAGATTAAAAATGCTCTTTTGGAAAATGTGTTCGCAATTTAGATGGCTTCAGCATTGATGACATACGGTATTTTTGTCCACTGTTCGACTTTTTTTCCTTGGTTACTATACCCAACACTGAAGATTTGCTATTCCAGGCTCAAGTTTTATAATAAGCCCTCTTCCTATAATCCTAGATGTAAAAGACAATAGTTGAAATCAACATGGTGGATATTTGAACTATTCGAATTCGAAGACGTATCTATTAGCCCTAGGGACATGTTGACCAAAACGATATGAATTTGCTTCAAAGCATATCACAGTAAACTCATTCTGATTTTATTTGCGGAAGTATGAGCACAATGCTCATTCAATTCAAACTTGTGGCCAAGTAGGGCACTTTGAACATTTTCATTTTGCTTTTTAACCCTACCTGGCCGGAGTGAGGAACTTTACGCACCCCCGATCGTGTTTTTGCTCTTATCTCCGGCGCGACAAAACATTTAGAGCTGAGACTCCTTGACTCCTTGACTGCAGATTATCCTATCGGGTCATATTGAGCCTAATCGCATGACCCCCCGAGGAGGAAATTCAACATAGCGGCCATGTGGGGTACCAGAATAGTGATGTTTTTGTCAGATTTCTTCAACATATTTGCTCTTCTGCATGGAAAGGTGGGTAAAATCTATGTTATTTCATATTAGTCCATGGGCCAGAGTCGAAAGTGGTACCACCTGAGGTGGCAAATTCTAGTAATGTTTTTTGAAGAGGTATATGTCTGTAGATGTTATCCATGTGTGATAACCATTGCAGATCGGTAGCTTAAGGGTAGTATACCACGCCTTTTCAACCCTACCCCATTCGCAGTTCTAAATCCAAACTTGAGGGGTGGGGTATGGTCACTGGGATATTTTTCTTATACTTCCCTCTGGAGATCTAAAACTTCGCACACTTTGGGAATAGGTGCTCTTCTATTGAAGCAAGCAAACATCATGTCACATTATCATTTGGTGACGTCACAGTGACGAAATAACCCAGTGATCAGTTTATAGTCTTTTTTTTTGTTCATTTTCAAATTGATTTTTTTAAATTCTGCTGGTACCGCTTTGCATAGCAGATTTGATTCATAGGGTATTTCATATAGGTATTTCTATATAGATGTTACCCATATGCGATAACAGTTGCAGATCGGCAACTTAGGGTAGTTGTAGCACACTTTCGGAACCCGACTCCGCTCCAATTCTTAACCCAAATATGGGGGGTGGGTTATGGTTCCTCGCATATTTTTATCATTCTTGCTGCTAGAGGGCTGTAATTTTTCACACACTACGTTTAGGTCCTTGTCCATAGAAACCAGTAAACATAAATTAACTAAATCTCTTGAAGACGTCACTATGACGTCATAAAACGGAAAATCGGTTTTTGCCGGTCGTTTAGTCTATTTTCAATACATACTTCTTATTCAATTGGTGTCATTTGAGGTAGCAGATTCCATCATATGTTTCCTAAAGTGGTATTATTATGTAGTCTATTTTCAATACATACTTCTTATTCAATTGGTGTCATTTGAGGTAGCAGATTCCATCATATGTTTCCTAAAGTGGTATTATTATGTAGTTGTTATCCATAGGTCATAACCTTTGAAGTTCAGTAGCTTATAGGATAATTATAACTCGTTTTATGAAACCTGGCCTTATCCTTACTCCAAGCTAAACGTTGGGGGTGACGGGGTATGGCCCATCAGATATTTTCTTTAAATCTGTCTAAAGAGCTAAACGATTATTCCATATACATTTTAGTCCTATGCTATGATAAAATGCTAAATAAACTGATAAAGCGTTTAATTACATCATCGTATCTCGCCAGAGCAACACATATATACATGTCGTTTATGTGTTTCATTATAAGTGTGAGCTGGAGATGTTATTTACCATTTTGGGGTGAATGAGGACAGTTATATTAAAATGATAATATCCCATGGATTAAATAATAGTAGGTTCTTCGATACAAGAACATGCCAAACGATGGGAGGGCCAGAGCAAATTTAACTCCTGGTAGTGTCGCGTAAAAATAAACTGTCGATCTAGTTTTACTATTTTGTGTTGACAATTTCTACTCGATATTTCCTTGCAACATGTATCATGATTGTTAAGTGTCCATCCCAAATACATACTGGCAACGTGGTAAAATCTCGCCCCAGCGTGAGAACTTGAATGTGTGTTAAGAACGGAACCAGAATCTTGTTGGCAGGAGTAGAATATCGAATATATGACAGGAGTAGATTGCTAACATCAGCGTGGGCGATTGAAAGCACGGGCGATGTTCGTGTCAAGTTTTCAATGTAGATAAACTCAGGTTACTTTACCACCGCGTTTCGGTGTGGTATTTTTTAGGGTACAGCCAGTGGGACTGGATTACCCGTTCAATACGTTTGCAGAAATAAAGCATAACATTTGCTGGGATACCACGTTGGCCAACCTGGATTAGCAAACAATCGGTGGCCAAGATGGAAAGAAAGAGTAACGTCTTTAAAACAATGCAAATTCGAAGGTGGCCAACATTAAGTCATCATAAAGGGTGACCATATGCTTTAGCATTTGTAAATTGAGAAAGTATTTTTACTCATTACGGTTAATTGCAATTATAACAAAAGTCTGGAGGCAGAATATAGTACATTAAGAGGAAACTCCATTTCGTCAGATTCATACCAATACTGACAGAAGAACACAATTTGGTGGGAAGATACGGATAAGAAAGACGATTGGTAGTCAAGATGAGAATCAATGGAAATATCGCAATATCTCGAAATATTTCCTTAATTGTCCTTCCCCATGTCTTCCGTACGGCCACTGTTTGGCCGCTTACGCTCTTCAAAAAACATAACAGGATTCACCACTTCATTTGGTTCAAGTAAAAATGAGAATAAAATAACTCCCAAATTATCATCATTATTATTCAGTAGCGGTGACATCATCACAGCATCAGATGAAGGTTTCAATAGATGCTTCAATAAAAAAGGGCATGGAGGTACAGGTTGGTACTTTTCAGCTATCTAACCATAATGGAAATATCGGAAGGACCATACCCTGCCTGCAAACTTGGGTTGAGAATACAGAAAGAGGTAAGGTCCGGAAAATGTACTATAACAACCCGTAAACTACCGATATACAACGGCTCTCCCAGATGGATAGCATTTGCATACAATTACCCCTTACAAAATATTAACCGAATCTGTTACCTCAGGATTTACAAGCAAAAATTTTCGAAAGTACCCAAAAAATTAAAAATAAATTATTGTCCATGTTATGACGTCACTTTGACGTCATCAACATTATCATTTCAATCCCCGTTAACTTTGTTTACAGAAGGCGAATACCTCACATGCAGGAGGTGAACAGTTATAGCTCTCTAGCATCAGGAATAATTGAAATATCCAAAAAATCATACCCCACCCCCCAAATGTGGGTGCAGAATGTGATGGGGGGGGTCAGAAAGTGTACCATAACTACCACTACGCTATTGATTTGCATGTGTTATCACATATGGGCAAAATCTAAATAGAAATGCCTATTCAAAGAGCATTTACCAAAGTGGATACGTCACATAGTGCCAGCAGAATCGGAAAAAAACCAATTGGAAAATCAACCGAAATTTCGACAATAAACGCTGCCACATGTTATTACGTCACTATGACATCATACAACGGTAATATTAAGGTATGTTAACTTCTGTTATTGGACCGCGCCTTGCTCACAAAGTAGTTGAAGCTTCAGCTCTTCAGCGACAGAAATAACTAATATATCCGAGGAACCATTCCTCTGCCCCCATTCTTTGAGTTCGGAATACTGGCAGGGGTGTGGTTAATAAAGCGTGTTTGCTACCATTAAGCTACCGATATGCAACGGTTATCACATATGGATTGCATCTACATACATGTACCTCTTCGAAAAACATTACTAGAATTTGCCACCTCGAGTGGTACCGATCGGCGAAATTTGAGGTCTTGGCCCATGGAATATTATTCACTACTTTATCGTGCAGCTTTTGAGAAGAATAACCAAAATAAAACAAATCGAAAATTCTGACCGAAAAATAGTCCATAAAAACCTTTTTTTTTTTAAATGACGTCACTGTGGCGTCATCATGTTGGCCATATTGGTGGCCTGGAACTGTGACGTCATGCTCCCAGACGACATTTTCTGCCGACTTTTTTACTTAATTTAGAAATTCTTCGCGTAAATAATTACCCGAGTCAAATAAAATATTTATAGCTCGATTTCGCATACAGAAAATCAACACATTTTTAATAAATCTGGTACAGCCACATGACTGCAATCTTGAATTTACCGACAGGTTATACAAGCAGGCTTAAAACGACCCTAATATGATACGCTAAAAAGTCACAAAGCCTCAGCTCTCTACTTTCCTCCGTTTCGGAGCAAGAGGGGAAAGTAGGAATCCCCTCAACTCATAATCAAGGATGAAGTTACTGCGATGCGTGTCTCAGCCACACCAATGAGAGTGTTTGCAAGTAACTGGGCATCTGAAGAAACTTCGTACGAATAAAACATTCCAGAAAGGGATTGGGGATTGGGGCTGCCCCCTCTGGCTTTATACCTATCTGGAGAACAGGTTAAATGGAAAAGCTACTGAGCTTGTCGATCTCCTCCCCCAGAAAAACCCACCTCCCTTGTGAATTTATTTTTGCACAGGCAGCGACCAATGCCACTGATGTTTAGTTATCAAGACTAAATACATTCAAGGGACGGGTTACATAGAATTGTTCCAAGAATAATACTGTGTCAAATTGCCCCAGATTTGGTTGTTATATTCCTGTATGTACAGTCACACGATTTAAAAAACTTATGACAAAAGCATCGAAAGGCAAAAATTGATAAATATTTCACATACAGGCGGATTGGAACAATGAAGTTGGAGAGATATGTAAGAAATGGGAATAGCTGACGACGTCTGGCGACTACAAAGCAACCATATCACTTTACAGGAATGCCCACCTCGGCATCTTACATTCAGACTAGGGTACAGGGTATCATAATACATAGCCATGGCATGTGAGGTAGATGTTCATTTGGAAATTACTAAGTAACCACATGGCACCTGCTTAAGCTGAATTTGATACGCTATCTCGGAAGCTGTGATGACAGATCAGTTCAATAAGTAATTCAGCTTATGTTAATGGATGAGCATCGATGGCGTCTGACCGAGTAAACGCCTCAACATGCGTATACATGCTAATGGAAAATATACCTAGAAAAAACTAACCTGTAATGCCCGACGTCGTGCGATATATTTCTCACCAATTTTATAAATATCCACAAACTTGTCAAATTACAACACATATAAGGGAAGAGGTGCCGACATACTGACAGTCACATGACTTCACAGTACAGTCTTCTGGTTAACCTATTCTAAAGCACATACCAAGAATCTAACGATTCATGATATGTATTGTATCTCAGGTACGATTTTATTGTACCTGGTCATGTGGCATTTGAAATGCACAGATGGCGGGCCTCGGAGATTAGCAATATGCCAGCAGAATCCTACCATATACAGATAATAAACTGGTGCGATATGTAAAAGATGAGACGAATTGATGTCTGTGAAATAAAAGCAACGATATGACTGCACAGAAACGCCTCCTTTGGCACCTGTCATCCAGACGAAAATACGGAGGATTCTAAGGCGTAACCTTGATATCTCAGCCGCGGTTTTATTGCAGTTGTTCATGTGGTTTCGACGTGAATAATCACACGGCCCATAGCACCGAATTAAGTGGAATTAGGTACGCTAGCTCGGAAGACGTGATGACAGATCAGCTCAGATAAGTAGCTCATCTGATGGATGAGCATCGAGGACGTCTAATGGAGTAAAAGCTTCAACATGAGGTGAACAAAGTAAATGAAAGAATACCCAGAAAACCCAACCTGTAATGCCCGGTTTTCCATCAAGACTATAAACATACATACATTTTTTTATAATCAAATAACTTTTCGTGTTGTGGCAGATATAGTATTTCTAAACTTGTATTCAACCGATCGAGCTGAAAGCGAATAATATGCCAAAACAACTTCTTGTGTTTTCCTGTCACTGACGACGGGATGGGGGTACTTGATTTAGGAGGGTCAAGGTCACGGATATCGGTCCGTAAGTTTGAATGGTTCTGTAATTACAAATGTACAATGCCATATCCATCATTGCGACGCAATTCGAACGAAGTAGTTGAACATCATTGCAATAGAAAGGGTCGGGATAACGACGAATGTCATTAACAACAATTGAAATTAATCGCATTGACCAAATGATCGATTAGGTCAGTCTTCTAGTGGTAAATAATGCCAGAGATACTTCATATAACATGTATTGTTCAAGATTTCGAGCAAATCGATAACGATGGCATTTTGAACGATCGGTTGATTTGAACTGAATGACCACTTCATCATTTATTATCTAAGTATATTGTGTGGACAATGGTGAAAGCATCTATCTCACGACACACTTTCATATGATACTTTGTACATTACCAAAAACAACCGGTTGATATTCGCTAGCATATTTTTCGGTTCTGCACATCAACAATTTGGTGTTGACCATTATCCCACCTGGTATAGATAAAGCTACAAATGAACGACAGAATTACTCGGCTTGCCCTTTTCGTATTATCCAAAAACGATACTGGTATTTGGAAACATGGAGAGAAATTCTTATTTAATATTTGAAAATTTCACATGAGTCTATCAGCTTTATTTCGCACAAGGGTAATATTTCTCCCAACTATTTTGACAATGGCATTTCAAGCGGACTTCTTATGACGATTATTTGTGGGCAATTGTCGATTTGAATGTAGTAAATTTGCTCCCCAAGGCGTTGATATGCCGATGGGTATTTTACCTGACTGGAAATAGAGAAAATATTTATTTCGTGTTAATTACCTCATTCTTATTTTGATGCATACCATGTGACCAATGAGTTTTCACACGGATTTTAGCTTTAAATTTATATAATTCACGAGCTTTCAGTTTTCCCGGTAATATTATGCTCACTCTATGGTATGTTCATTTAAAAAGTAGGTTAGTTTGTGTGTTCTAGCGGCCGAAATAGGTGTAGTAATAACGAATGATTTTGTGACATTTTTATTATGCGGGAGGATACAAAAAGGTTCCTCTGATAACGTCGCTGTGACATCATATTCTGTGAAGATATTTAGCCGTTATTTCAGATCGATTAATTATTTGATTCGAAATAAACTAGCTCGTGGCAATGTTACGCAGGAAACAAATTTGGTAGAAAACGTAGTCTATTGGCCGCCGTTTTCCTCTGCTCAAAAAGGTTATGCATATACTACTAACATGGACTGGTATGATCACCTACCGAAAGTTTACCCGGGGTGGAAGATAGAGATCATACGGTTAATAGCGACCTTTTTAAAAGAGATTGTCATTACTGCTAGTTGTGTTACGTTGAACTAGTATGCTCGACCAGAACTCTTACTGTGCCTCCGCGTAGGAATTATTAATCACGAGGATAAGTCTACATCATGTGCAGTAGTAAATTTGATATATCTACATAAGCCCCGTTCACATGCACACTTTTACTCACGTATGCAAATTTGCACCCTATGTAAAAAAATACACATGTGTATTTCTTGTCATGTGAACGGAAATACACATGTATGTATATTTGCACTTTGAGTTTATTTGCATCTGGTCAAGAGCAGGTGCAAAAGTATATTTGCACATGTGTAAATTTACACATGTGTATTTTTACACAGGTGAGTAAATTGTGTGCATGTGAACGGGGCTTAAGAGCTCACCGATATGTATCGTAATCATACAACATGCCCTTTCGGGACATGAAAACTAAGAGTCCTGTAGTAAACATGCATCTAAAAGAGTTTTCTTAATACTCACAGAACTCTAAGAGAACTCTCAACTGCGGACAATGGAGCAATTGATGCAGGATGTCTGAACTAGATTCTTCTTGTTCCATCATCGACTGAGATAGCAAGCTGAAAAATCTGTCCCCAACGGAGAAACTGGCATCATATGTTTCCTGAAATAGAAACAACACCATTCTGCATACGGATAACAATTTCCTCATAAAAATGCTCAGCTTTCTAGGCCATCATTAACTATGACCATCTGTTAACTTTAAATACTTTCAAAATATAGAGAAGGCTGGATGCCTTTTGGATATATTATCCCTAGCTATTAGTTTTTTGCTCCATTATATTTCAAGAAATGAACTCAACATAACTAATTACCGGTATATATTTTCTTATTATATATCCATTTGTGACAGTTGAGTTCCGATTACTACAACTGATTTATTGGAACGAAAATTGAGCGTTTTTTTTTAAATTTAACCTTCAAATATTCCCGCTAATAACTTCTAAAGTATGCCTTTAAAATATTTGAACCTTTATATAATATAATTTTCCAACAAAATTGCCGTGCCTGATTTTTTTACTTTCTCCTAGTAATGATTATATGACAGTTTTAATTGTAATAATTCGAAAAAATCCGAAAATACGAACCTTTTCAGCTAAATCATGGATATATTTAAAACGAAGGCAAAGTTAGAAAAAAGATGGTGGGTATTAACGGTTTTTAGACAATACTTTATCCCCAAAATATGGGTAGAAAAAAAGTGAATATGGACAGTATAACATCACCGGGAACTACGTTTAGAAAGCAATTAAAGTTCCAATAACGAATGGTCATCAGATTAAAACTTGACATTCAATAAAACGAAACAATGAATATGATTATTTAAAATAACTTATGTCATTTTGCATAAAAACGTAGATAAAAGATCCTGTGAAAGGTACTCAAACTTAACATTTACTAGTACTGAGCCAGTACAACGGAATTCTACGTTGTTCCACTTAATGTATTACTGGACCTTACTTTGGATAATTGCACCGCTGCTCGGATCCCTCGCTCATTTAGGCATTGATGCAGAACAGGATGGAAGATGCTTGGATCGTTCCCTTTGTCACAATAAAATTCCAAGAATTTTCGGCTGCTGGTGTTAGAAGACTGAAACATAGAATATTCGGCTAGGAATATTGAGGGTTGCCAATCATTTGTACTGTTCACAACTAATTATTTTGCTACTAATGCTTTCACTATTTCTTCACACTGATATAGTACATATAATTCATATTGTATTTGACTAATTTTCAAATGAGTGCCCTCTCTTTTACTCTGATATCCTCACACGAACAGGATGTTATCACAAAGAAACACTGTTCTCCATTTTACTCTGATTAAAGCTTCTCGGTATTTCTTGCCATTGTACCTGGCCTGCACACGTTAACAAACGTTGTGTAATAACAATATAGCATAAATCTGAAATGTATTTTCGGGGAGGAAACATGTACATGTGCAAACGTGGGACACAAAATGGGCACGATTATCAAATATCCCCAGCCCCGATTGGACTCGCTCTCCATAATCAATTTGATTGCCAGTGCCCCAGCAATAACTTGACAATAGCATAATCCTGTATCCTGTTCTGTCTCATGAAAAAACTTTGTAATTACGTTCCGCGAACCCACGTTCTCTTTGAGCACCAATTGTTAAATCCTAGATAAAATATCCAGGTTTTTGTTCTTCGGGACATACGAATCAAGCTATAATGTCATTTTTCCCGTGTCCATGTATCTTCCGTAACATATAGATACAATGGAGTGCTCAAACGTCCGGCGAATTCCATTGGTCAAATCGTGAATATTTGAAGAATTTCTGTTTTTGAAGCTTTGCTCATATAAGTCTCCTTGCAGGGAACTTGAGTAATGTACAAGCATTAAGCTATCAATGGTCTAGTATGTAAAATTCCAATTGTAGATATATATATACGTAAACGTGAATATACGCGGAGAGAGCATGGACTAATATGGACAAGCCATTCATTATAGACATATATATGCTGTGGTTATTCATTGCGCACAGACTACGTGCAATGGTACGACCGTAAGTCTACATGTATATAAAGTCTAAAAATCTCTAAGGCTTCAACAGTCAAACTAATGTTTGAATGCCCCAATTTTCATGAATCGAAGATAGAAATCATACATGTGAACGTGGATGTATACGCATAATCGTCGCTAAAACAGACTAAATATTATGACATTATGCCCAAATTGGAGTGATATGCAAAAACAGCCTCTCTCGCTCAACCTTGCCCCATCGGTCGTAAAAGATTTCCAGATAGCCATCGGTTTAGGAAATATTGATCCAACACAATATTGGTGAGGAAGCTTAAGCCTACCTGGCGTGGGGGGGGGGGGGGCTATGATACTATGATACCCAGGGCTATGATACACCCCAAGTCGCCCAGGCCAGATAGGGTTAATTCTCTCTCTCTCCAAAACTCGTGATTTGTATACTTTAACATCTACATGAACTCATTTGATGATTTTTCATTATACCAATGGAAACATTTGCCCAAATTAAGTTTCACCTCCTCTTTCGTTCTGTTGAATGTCGCATTCGGAGGCAGATGAACATAAATCAGGAGTTAAAATGTGAACAAGTCAGTACGGAAGCCATATCGCAAAAAGCGAAGTAAGATTTTCGTTTATGAACGTGTATCATCTGCTGTTCAGTTTTGGACCGAGTGTAGGCATCTACGATGGTGCCTAAGTTTACAGCATGCATTTCTTCACCGCTGTTTGACCAAGGGAAAGTTAACTCTGAGATGGGATTCAGGGTACTTATGAACCTATAACTTTATTATCATGCGCTAAAGTTTCGGAAACTTTCCATATTTGAACTCTGAATAATGTTCTGTTAGATTAACTAGTCCAAGTTACGCCGGTTACGTGTTTGGCGTCATAATTACGTCATAACTTCAATTTTTTTACAAATACGACTCGATTGTTTTTGTTTTACAGCTGTAGCAACCCTTTATGCATTATGCCTGCTTTGTTTCTGTAAAGATAATTGTATCTTCGTTGATTCTAGATCAGGGGTAACCATCTAACATGTTCGGTAGGGATTTAGCATAGCTAGGCATAACGATACTGGAGCATGACACATATGAATCCGAGATAGAGGAAGTGGTGATTACGTTCTAATATTGTATCAATAGAATCTAACACATATTAAGTGTTCTACTATATTCAATGTTGGCGTCACTATGTCGTTATTATCATCGCTGAGATATTTTCTTCCGTATTGTTTGTTGTAATAATTTTCCAACGATATTTTGTTACCCTTTCATATGAACGTCTGTTAGGTTTTGCTCGATGCGTGTATGTGAAACCATGAGAATATCGCATATTTGAAACCGAGTGTGGGCGTCTACGATGATGAGTAAGTTCACATGATGCCTCCTTTCAGTGCTCTCTGAGTAACACAAAAACAAACAAGGAATAGGGTGATTATGCTTCGATATCTTCTTCACATTTGGGTCTGGAGAGCTCAACTTTTTCACACTTTGTGGTTTGGTATTATTTGAGCAAAACGAGGAATCTAACTCTCACTACTTCTAGACGCCTCGGTAATGTTTATTTTGAATTCCAGTGTACATTTTCTATAGCATAGTAAATATTACAGGGCAATTAAATCATCACTCTGATTGCTTTTGGTTTTCGGGATGTTTTTAGAAATATGCATTCACTATATTTGTGTAAAGGGTCATATGACTTCTTGTCGGTACGTCGGCATCGCTTTCCAACACCCTTTCAATGTTGCGTTTAATTGTGACATGTTAAGTATTTCATAGGTTTCACACGTATTAGACTCTGCTTGTCCGGAGTTTTTTAAGGATGATCATTTAGCTAGTGGTCAATTTTTAACCAAGAACTGCTCCGCATATAAAGTTGTCGTTTGCAATTGTTAACTCCATCAGCGTCATTTCAAATTTTGGACATCCAGAAAGAGGGAGGATTTAACTTTTCTCGTGATCTCAAATAGAGAACCAGACCTTCACAATCTACAATGATGACGTCGTATTTCGTCATAATATATTTATCTTCACATTATGGAATATGTCCCACCAATGTTTCGACACTTAATTAGAGAAAATCGAAAGCAAGATCCCATCTTTGATTCGTTGTATCTACAAACTATTTTCAAGCATGATGCATGAAGTGAGACAATAATGGAACTACTCTGTATGGATTCTAGTTATTTATTCAAGATATATATATAAGTTTGTGGTAATTGCACAAATAAAAACATCAGATCCGATATTCTGTACAACCGTGTCATCAAACGATGCCGTGTGAAGGCTCAATGATCTGATATATCCGATTTTTCCGTTTTCTTTGCATATATAACAAATTTACTCCTATTTTTTACTCAGATATGTATTAATACCAAAAGTATAAGAATCTATTAATAAATTATGAATTAACTATCGGCATTGGTAAGAGCATCTTCACCTTTCTCATCTATATTTCTGAGAAGTAAAATCGCGAACAGTCGTTGTCTAAATGAAGCCCTGGGTCCTACTGAAGAATTCCATCTCACGCCATTCGAACACCACGTAACGTTAGTGAAATACTCAGAATCAGATATTTTACTGTCATATACAAATTTTCTCTGCGGTCTTGCCAGCTATGGTGATACATTTTTTTTTTGCTAGTCTTCATTCAGTAAAACCTCCTATCATTGGTCTCTTTTCGGTTTCAGGTTCAGGATACCCTTTCATTATAAGTATTACCAGAATGCGTCAATGTCTGACCATGGACACTGTAACACTATAATAGTACATTTTATGGATAACATCTTTATTGTTATGCAACAGACGTTTCGTTGAAGATATTCCAACTTTTAAAAACAATCGTCTTATCCTGAATTCAGTATTCAGCCGTAATCTATTAAAGAATTTCCGCGTGTATAATCCAAGGTCCTAATTCGTATAACATCCACATAAACGCTAATGGTGGATAGTGCAAATATATCTCATTCGAAAATGGATACGTGCTATTTTCATTGGTTCCATTCTTGAAGCTTGATAAACATTATGGGAACATACTATTATACTGTGGTACATAATTTATATTGACAAACAGAAAAAAACACATTCGAATGCCTTTCCAAAAGATTGTATGAAAGGTAATTAAAAAATAGTTAAGAAAAGAGAGATCCAATAAAAAATATGAATTTGTCAATACTATGGTTAGATTACTAGCAAGTGCCAGATCCGACATTCAATATTCAGTCGTCGTCTATGAAAGAAATTCTGCGTCGATAATCGAAATACCTATTTCGTATGACAGTTAGCTCCAATTCCATAAATCAATGCAAACAAGATTGAGCAAACAGACCATCTCCAGCGGTAAAGTCGTCTCCTATATTTCCAGTTAATGTTTCCTCACAACCCCCTGCTTACATATACCCATACAAAATTCAGTATATACACATATACCCATACACAATTCAGTGTATACTCATAATGCAACTGTGAGTGTACAAGAGACATGAGAGATTCTAGCCCCGAGTGTACATGTATATGCACACTCGGGGAAAAAAGAAAATTGAAGACAAAAATTCCCAAAAAGCACGAGAAAAGGGCTCACTATGATCAGACAAAACTAGATGGAGAAATTTGGATTATTTTATCTGAAAGGTCATTATTAGGAGATACACTTTCTATACCCGGCAATTAATTGACCGGAACAGTCAGTTTGACTGATTGCAGCACAGTTTAAATCATGCTTTGAAAATGACACACTTGACATAAGCCTAAACTGGTGAAAAGGGTGCGAGGAAGCTACAAGTTTATATTGAATTCAGCAATACGTAACATATTGACAGAAAGCGTAAAACTGGCCGATATTGAATGTCGATACCGCTGTTCGGATTTTCGAAATTGGCCACCATCCTTCACTCTTATGATTATACCGAGTGTCTTGAAATGGGTCCCAAATGATGAGCTATTATCTCAAATAGATCGAAAACTTTACCAGGAATAAAAAAAAACAGGACATTTCAGATGACCGGTGGGACAACATTTTAGTTCATCATTTATTAGATATTATGTATTTCTAGGAAGAATAACACAAATAGTGGTTACTGTCCTTGTGGGACATATGCAGCTTGGTCAACATTCAGTTTAAATTTTTGCCTAATTACACTCTATTCGTAAGGTAATATTTGGAGACGATGTCCAGTGATATTTAAGCTACGAAACAAGAGCTAGGCACAACTTGCATCCATGTTAACGGTCCATTCATAGAATGGGAAGGGCTACCTTAAGCCAGCGGCTGCGCCTCTGAGTAACATAATTTGAGAGGCTGCTATCGGTTATCCAAGGAATAGAAAACCCAAAAGCGATGCATACTAATATCGAAAGAACTATATCATTAGTATTCGAAAAACAAAACAAATCAGTTGTTCTAGTAATTCCGAATGAATGAGAACATTTTGAACATCAGAGCTATTGCTCAGATCACAGGGACAAGATTCTACTGGACTGCATATACATACCCATCTCACACTACATAAATGTCAAGGGAGGTAAACTTGAAATGCACTTTTCCGCCAGAAATTACCGGATTTCAGAGGCTCGATTGAGAACAAATAAACGCAATTTATTCATACCTGGAAATCCGGTAATTTCTGGCGGAAAAGTGCATTTCAAGTTCACATCCCTTGATATTTATGTGGTGTGAGATGGGTATGTATATGCAATCCAGTAGCATCTTGTCCCTGTGGCTCAGATCAAGAATCCGTGGAGGTCGCCATTATAACAAGCCTGAGAGCCGTTAGCCAATGAAAATCCTTGAAATATCACCTGACATTATTACTGTGACGTGGTTGTGCTGTAGGCAGTGTAGCTAATAACATAGAGACCAATTGTAAATTATTGTGTCGATGGCTTTTGACAGATCTGTGGACTTTTCTTTACGCTCCGAGACGATTATGAGGATCGTGATATATGAATGCCGAATTGATATACAGGTTGACATGTGGCATTTTGCATATGATTTCACGAGCTCTCTTTATGAGGCAAGAATATCAGGCCACATCACCCGATATCAGTATAAGAAACGCTGCTAATGCTGCCGTTGTTGTTGTTTAATGCTTTACCTTATGGGATAGAGCCCGGATGCCAACGGAATTTTTGTCGCAGCGCCATCTACATAAAAACAGTATGACCCATCAAACGTCACAGTCATTCCAACATGTCGCATATCATGAAGCACACATGAAGTGTTAAAGTGTAAACGATAAATCGTTGTTTACTCAGCCGTAGAATTTTGCTAATTTTTTCTACCCGTGTTTTTGGAATCTGATGGCATAATTCTGTCATTCCGAGCACGAGTTTATTACGCAGAGTTTACTGTTCCTTTAACAACGGAGTTGCTTAGACAATACCATTTCTTGTTTTGGAAGCATTTGCTTCGCATCTATCACAGCTATTCTATTGTAACATATGTTATATCGCTACTGTGACATACTTAGTTTGAAACAAACTCGACTGAATATCATTTTTCTGCACTACTTGAACTAGAACTTAGGAGGGATTGTATTTGTTCGGTATACGTGACAGAGCACAGCATAAGTGTTAATGCTGTGCAATATTAGTTGGAAGTCTTGGCGCCCAGCAAATGTTTTAATATTAGGATCATCATAGGTAAATCTGGTGTTTTTGTTCGACATTTCTCCTTTGCCTTGCTAATCTGCCCCACTAATATAATGACATTTATTGGACCGAAAACATAAGATGAACGTACATAAAATGAACGTGGGACGGGTTGCGGGGGTCTGAAGGCCTTATCGAGGTAAGGGAGGTAATTGTGATGATTATGACAATAAATAGTTGGCCCAATAAAATATTTCATTTAGAAATAAATTAAATAAATTTACCATACTCTAATATTGTTCATGATTCGGTAAGTTTTTGTTGGCCATTGACCATGACCTGTTGACCTTAATCTGCTACTCTTCACAACGCCCCTCTCCCGAATGCATAAATTGACATGTACACTGTCACAACGATTTGAGATTTTCAACGATTTTTGATCCACGTTGATCTTGACATTTTGACCTCACTATATGTCTAGTTGAAATTTGATGACACTCCATATTTCTGAATTGGAGTCTAAACCCAATGTGTTCAAACATTTCCTGATTTTAAGGTCACACTGAATTTGACAGTTGTCTTTTTATTCCAAGTTTGACAAAGAACATAACGTCTAACTCTGACGCACCCAGCCAACAAAAAAATCGATTTTATTGATCTCCTATTTGTTTACATCGATTTTGATACCCGCCATATCGTCTCCCTCTTAAGTATCCACTAACCAAACAACTTGATTTCTTATTTTTTTATCGCAGTGAGCATGACCTGTTACCTTTCTATCTGGATACCTGACAAATCGTCATCCACTATTGGACTCACTCATCAAACATCGAGTTGAATATCCTGATTTGTGGGTCAGAGTGACCTGGATTCCCCTCATATATCAACTCACACCAATTGCAATTAGGAACAATTTTCTGATTGTTTTGGGTCACAATGACATTGAACCTTGACTTATATGAGTTCTTAGTTATTTTAACGAAATTACTGAGAAATCCATCAATTTGTTAAAAAGTTAAAGAAGTGAATAATGAAAGTCAGAAGGAGAGGAAGCAGAAGAAGGAGAAGGCGCATTCCCTAGGGCTCTGCCCGCTGTAGCTTGGCATAGTCCAAGAAAGCTAAGAGATTTAGATTATACCACAGAATCAAGTATAATGCTCAAAAATCCAAGCAAGAAGCATAAGTAGCATGTACCACACCATACATTGTCAACCAAGTTTTATTTCATTTCTGCTACTGTAATACTAGATAAGTGATATTGAAGGTGGATAGTCTTAGTTTCTGGACTATATAACCTTGTACAAACGTCTTTTCTTTTCCGAACTGTAAACATGATATTGCTGACGGATAGAAGCCGAATTTCAAACGTCGTTCGCCGCTGTTTACGTCATGTTGTTTTGTGAGCTTTTACAGTACAACACTTTTTATAGTATTTTCTGTATGAATCATATCTATTTGATGGAAATTGAGCGTATACTCAGTTAAAAGCCGCACCTTCTGTAGAAACGTGAAAGCGAATGTGCTGGTGTTAGGGTCTCAAATGCGTTTTTGGTGTACTCATTCGTGAAAGGTCGATAATACTAATGTGGAAGAGTAGATATCCTAATCTGACGCGAGATAATGTAATTTCTGTGAAATTCGATTGACCACATGAGCTACTGCAGATCAATGACTACTGAATATTCACGATTTGTGTGGGGTCGACATGCTTTGTGGACAACTTTCAACCTTTTCGTCTCATGAAACTCTGTCATTGATGGAAACGTAATTATCATGGATCTATATGTCTCAACACGTACATGAATACTGTTCTTGGATGGTAACTGCTATACTGGTGCTCCAAACCTATGAAAACTTTGAAACCAAAAATGAATGATATTTCTGGTGTTTGTATGATGGATTCAGAATAAGACTTTGTTTGTATAAAAATGCAGTTTAGAACGTACCTTGAGTATACCCTCTTCTAGACTACGCTTCAAAACACCTATCCACCGGTCTTCGCAAGCTTTGTTTCTGATCTTCAGGCTGAACAATTTACTTCTCTCCTGAAATTGGCATGAGATGGAAAATTCATTTCATATGTTTTCATAAACAGTTGAATGATAAGGAAAACAATTTCTATGCACTCACTTTACCGGTGTCTAAAGTAACATGACAGTGTGACAAACGTCACAGAACCTACGAAGTAGGGTAGGCAGTAGGACTCCGAAGCGCACTGAAGAACTCTTGGACCCCCCCCCCTCCCAAGTTGAAATCCTGCCTATATTAAGATGGGCACAGCGCAAGCCAGAATCACCAGTGATTTTCATCAAAAATCACCAGAAATTTCCATCAACAGTAGGTCAGCTCAAAACTTGCTGGTAGCAGTCCCCTAATGCACGTTCGTGCCAAAACGCAAGGTACATAATGTCAACGGTTCTCCTTATTTTGCCGACGAAAGGACTCGGATGGACTGCCTCACTCACTCACTCATTACCGGACAATTTGCAAATGAGAGTATGGAAGCCGGATGCGGCCAATCTTGTCTTTTCCTTTTTTCGCCTTTGATAACGCGCGGCGCGAAAAAACGAAAAGACGAGATTGTGTCGAATTTCGCGAGAATTTGCCGTTTTCTCGTGTTTTCGTTTTCTTGTTTTCTCGTGTTTTGATAACGCGCGGCACGAAAACACGAGATTGCAAGCAAAGAGACGAGAATGCGAGGCGAAAAGACGAAAAACGAGGGCCAGAAATCTCGTCTTTTCGCCGCGTTTTTTCGTTTTCTCGCGTTATCAAAAGAAAACGAAAAAAACGAGAAAACGAAAAGACGAGAAAACAAAAATACAAAAAAAAATGATAAAACGGAAAGTCGAAAACACGAGAAAATGGAAACACGAGAAAACGAAAAAACGAGATTCGATACAATCTCGTCTTTTCGTTTTTTCGCGTGGCGTCCATAGTGCGCTGGCATTCAATTCTGCGCATGACGGGAAGCACTTGAAGTGTGGGAAGGTGAGTATTTGTGGTTCAAAATTATGGCAAATTCTCCCAAAATTAAGTAACAAACATGCCGATTGAATTAATTATTTGAGTTTTAAAAACAATGTGAATATTTTTCACAAAATATCGAACAGTAATATCTATTTGTCTTCATTGAAACCATGGGATAATGGAAGTAGTGAAAGCATGAATTATGCATGTCAAAGTAGTGCACTGTTGAAGAACAAGTAATTGATGGCTGAACTCAAGAAAATAATATTTTTTTTATTATTATAACTATTACAATTTTTTACCTGATCATGCAAATCTTGTTAACAGTATCTTAAAAATATTTCAGTGTGTTACACATTTGTAGTCACAGTACAAACAAGTTTCTGTAAGATAGAAAAAATGGACTTAGTAAAAGTTTAAGAGCTATAATAATCTGAGAAAACTAATAATTTCAACCACAAATACTCACCTTTCAAAACTTCAAGTGCTTCCGGTCATGCGCAGAATTGAATTGCAGTTCACTATGAACGCCTCGAGAAAAAACGAAAAGACGAGATTTTATCGAATCTCGTCTTTTCTTATTCTCGTCTTTTCGTTTTCTCGTTTTTTCGTCTTTTCGTTTTCTCGTCTTTTCGTTCTCTCGTTTTTTGTCTTTTCATTTTGTCGTCTTTTCGTTTTCTCGATTTTTCGCCTTTTGATAACGCCAAAAAAGGAAAAAACGAGATCGGGTAGAATCTCGTGTTTTCGTTTTTTCGCCTTTTGATAACGCGAGAAAACGAAAAAACGCGCCGAAAAGACGAGATTTCTGGCCCTCGTTTTCTCGTCTTTTCGCCTCGCATTCTCGTTCGTTCGTCTTGCAATCTCGTGTTTTCGTGCCGAGCATTACCGAAACGCGAGAAAACGAAAAGATGAGCAAAAGGCAAAATCTCGCGAAATTCGACACAATCTCGTCTTTCCGTTTTTTCGTGCCGCGCGTTATCAAAGGCGAAAAAAAACGAAAAGACGAGATTGGCCGTATCCGGCTTCCATATTGAGAGCCTACTCCGTAGGAATAAAAGACCACAAACATACAAAATATTACTAACCCCAACGCTGGGCATTTCTGGATAATACAGGTGACAATGAAAATCGTTTGCCAAGCCTCGATCCGTTTTCCGCATTCACAAATACACTCTCAAAACGCACATGTTAGATTTAACATCTAGAGGGTTGGAGGAGGGAAAGCATTTAGAAAGTGTTGTATTCTCCACTTTTAAGTGTTAAATGCAACATTTTAAACTGTGCATCCAACACTTAAAAGTGGTGAAACTACACTTTCTAAATGCTTTCCCTTTTCCAAAACTCTGGATGTTAAATCTAACATTTGCGTTTCAAGAGTGTACATGGCAGTGTGACTAACGTCACAGGAACAACATGTACTTTGCCCTGCCCCCTTCCAATACGAGTTCGAGAAATATTGTTTGCAAGCTGTTCTGCAATTCTTGTGGTGGGTTTGGTACGGCAGAGGAAAGATAGAAGAGGGAGAGCGAATGTATCAACAACAATTAATCTTGCTATAGAGGTCAAATTACGTTTTAGCCAGCGCCCGAGTAATCTCCTAATATCACATTGTTTAGTCTAATAGTTTCCTGTGGGCATCTCCACCAAGATTGAACTGGAAGTAATTTCAAGTAATCGAAACCCCCCGCAATCCAAGTTTATTCTCTAATGCGGACACAGTTTAACAGTGTTACCTGTTTGACTACCAACCCAATGTGCCGTTGGCTTTTTCACATTCAACCTAAGTCCAGAACAAGAAGAAAAATCCTACAGTAGACCCAAGAAACGCCACAACGGCATCCAGTATAAGTGTGGTGTTATACACATATTGCAATAAGTTCATTTCGGAGTTATAGCCTTTATTTTATCGTCTTTCTTTGTCGCTAATGCTACAAGTTCTGCAGCAATGATAAACAGATATGGTGACACTGGATCACCCTGCCTGCAACCCCTCTCCAAGTTAAAAAAAAAGTAAAAGAAAACCATTGTTAAGGACGTTTTTAAATCTATATAAGATTTCAAATATCCCCGTAAAATGCTGCCTCCTTCCATCCTGAATTCTACAACACGTCTCGCGTAGCCTAATCTCACCACGGTTGTCTCGATCAATCCGTTCTTCCGCTCGGATTCTGGTTGCAAACCACCAATGATTTGTTTGGGCTTAAGACTATTATCAGAACTTAACTTCCGGTGAAATTTGACAGGTCATTATACCCGACTGGGCGACAAATGGTGTGTAATATATTTTAAACTGTTTCTGTAATATTCAACACTGAAAAATATCCAAACAATCTTTTACAGTTGTGATAGGGCAAAACTTGAGGCTAGTTTGATTGCTCCCCTCTCCTATTCGCTGTGATTATGTTGGGCGGGATGACCTAATTTCTGGCAGTCGTAGCTAAAAAACAAATGGTGACGAATGTATGCTGAATTTGTATACGATTGAGCGAAAAGTCAGACTACATGGCGTCGCAGGTCATTTGGTGTGGCAATTATAGTGTTGTCAAGATTTACTACATATTAAGTAAGGCTGTTTTCAGTGGCTTGTTACTTTCAAGCTTCGGGTCAACTCTGATTGGTGCGATTCTGGATGACTAGCTATTCGGAGGTCGTGCAATCTCCTGGTATCCGGCAGTCTCGCCGTGCCAAGGATAACCAACCCCGAGTGAATAGCTATTTCTACAACAGTTTGACTCTTCGAAGTTCTGATGAAGCTTCATCTGCTTCAACATATAAACTTTCTTTGCGGATGTTATGAACGCTACGAGGTAAATATAAAAAAAAGTAAAATAATCACCAATTACCATACATCATTAACAATGCTCTGATTTCTGACTTTCTATCACATTTCTTTCAAACGCCACCGTACTTGATATTTTCATCATTCGCACCAGGATATTTAAAATAGGGTCAGTGTTATCATACATTAATGCATGTTAAAATAATCACCAAATAGCATACGTCATTACCACTGGTCAAATGCCTGACTTTCTACCACGTTTCTTGCCATTATTTTCACCTTTATCATCAGGATATTCATTAAAAAAATACATCTGAAACCAATCTGTCTAGCATGTGGCAGATTTATGGCGTTAAGGCTGATTTACGATAATATATTGGTTTTATAGTTTCACGCATCATAACCATACATGCGATCGTTATTCTTTCATAAATTTTGTTTTGCATACACCTTCTTTTTGATGGACCTATGTCTCACAAGGCTGTATCCTTTCACAAACTAAGGCATTATTACATTTCTAATTTGTTGTTATATATATTTACAGATCATTGGTGGCTTCGGACAGAAATGTATACCTTGTGAAATTTAAAATTTTTTGTGCTTCTCAGCTTGCCATGTATCAGTAGTACTGAAAAGTAAAATTCTAGGCAACCATGTCTTTGGTGAAGGCCAAAATTGATCTGATGTCTCACACTAATCTTAATGCTCATCTCACCATGTTGTTTTGATAGGCGAGTTATATCTTCCTCATAATACTGATATTACATGGCTGTGTAAAGATACTTTGCATAATCTTGTTAATTATGAGTCACAACATCATGGATATGGGGGGTATCTTCTATTAGAATGTATTATACAGAATACATAATAAAACGAGTAACATATATATTGAAACTATATAATACTTTATAACTGTTGGCATGTAACCAATAAATTAAATATATATGTTTTATAATATGGTATTAATATTCCAATCTATTTTTTGTGCTAATATCAGCTGATATTTCGATTTTTATATTTTTGCGATATTGGGTGATTGATTGTACCATTTTGATTCAATATGGTCAACTTCAGCCACATGAGACTTACAGTGTAAAGTATATCTGACAGAAGATATCATTAGCATTTTTTGTTGATTTCATGGTTCAGTTTATGCTCTATTGGTTCAATGGGCTTCTTGTATTGAGCATTTCTCTCTGTCAGAGTGATGACCTTGCACATGGCAGTCTATATCAATATGACATTGAAGTATATTCCACAATTCTTGACCGATTGTGGTAACATGTTAGCATGTATCTGCTTGATTACGCTAGAGTGTTCACGCTAGTGCTATAGCATCAATAGAAAAGTATCATTTCTGTCCATAATATATTGTTAGTCCAACATTCCTGAATCCTGCAGTAATCCACCTTATGTATAAATTTCCATATTAATCTGTTCAATTATAATATTTTCAAACTCTGAAAAAATCTCTGCGGTGGAAAGTTTAAAGACCTTCAGAAATATCCTATGAAATTTCCCCTGAGATTCCAACCTAATTCCACAGCATCCTTCGAAAAATCCTATAGAATCCCTTAGAAACTCCTACAGGATTTCATATGAAATGTTTATCCAAATCCTATAGGATCCTTTCGTAAATCTCATAGCCACCTCCAGAACATCCTATTGAAGTCTTCAGAAAATCCTATATAATCCTGCAGAAAATCCTACATAATCCTGCAGAAAACCCTATAGGATTTGGGCCAAAATCTCCTAAGAAATTCTATAGGAGATTTTGTAAAGGATTTCTATGACATTTTTTTGGCATGGGTGGCGAGAATATACAAAACATCAGTCAGTTTCAAAAATACATTTTTCGTCGACTTTTCGGTCAGGGTGCTATGTACTACAATGTGTTCAGGCTTGCTGTGCTTATCCCTACGTTTGATGCCTCGCTGTGACACCGCTCTAAACACGAATTAGCCCATTGGGCTTCAATGCCACTCGGCTACAAGTTATTGTCTACACTTTTCAATCATGCATTGTATAATATCATAAGTGTATTTTTTTAACTTGATTAACAAATATGTGATCTAATATGTTTGACTGTAGTTCAGCTTTTGGCAAGACCTAAGGTTCTGGTAGAGCACGACCGAATTCTTAGCTCTAAATATACTCTTCTAAAAAGCTTATAATCAAATCAGGTAATTTTATCTTGGAAATATAGATCAAGGTCACTCATCTTCAAAAATGTTCAAGTCAATTCTAACTTAAATGAATAGGGAACATGAATTTGGAGATCTTAGACTTAACATATAGAATTTGACCTTTTAAATAAAGATCAAGGTCAGTGATATTCTTCAATAGATTTCAGGTCCAGCCATAAGTGGTATAAATTTGGACAATTTAGATATAATCGTTCATGGAATATTGTACAAAATAGAATCTGACCTGGAGAAAATAGGTCAGGGATAAAACAGGTCAAGGTCAGTCACCTTCAGCACACCTTTAGAGTTTCACCAGATGTACACATAGTAATAATTTGAAAAGCATACCTATATTTTTCGTGCTATATCATAATAAAACAGTATATGACCTTGAAAATAAATAGGTCAAGCTCCCTCAACTGAGATAAGATTCTAGTCAATCACCAGTTGCATAAAAATATGAATTTGGAGACCCCAGCTTCAATCGTTCAAAAAATATAGCAAATACTAAAGAATAGGTCAAGGCCAGTCATCTTCAGTACACATCTGGTCCATCGCCAGGTGTATAGATGGTATTAATTTGGAAAGCCTAGATATATTTCTTCATATTAGACCATAATAAACAGTATATGACCTTTGAAAAAGTAGGTCGAGGTCAGTCAACTGGGATATGCTTCTTGTCAATCACCAGTTGCATACGTAATGTGAATTTGGAGACCCTAGCTTCAGTCCTTCAAAAAACATAGTAAATACTAAAATTTGACCTTGATAAAATAGATCAAGGTCAGTCATCTTCAGTACACCTTTGGACCTTTGCCAGATTAAAACATAGTATGAATTTGGAACCGTAGATGTGTTTCTTCATGTTATACCATAATAAACAGTATATGACCTTGAAAAATAGGTCAAGGTCAGTCAACTGGTATAGGCTTCTAGTCAATCACCAGTTGCATAAGTAATATGAATTTGGAGACGCTAGCTTCAATCCTTCAAAATATACAGCAAATACTAAAATTTGACGCTGATAGAATAGGTTAAGATAAGTCATCTTCAGTACACCTCTGGATCTTCGCCAGATGTACATATAGTATTAATTTGGAATGTCTAGATATATTTCTTCATGTTAGACCATAATTAACAGTATATGACACTGAACAAATAAGTCAACCGGGCTAGGTTGCATAAGTAATGTGAATTTGGAGACTCTAGCTTCAATCCTTGAAAAAATATAGCAAATACTATAATATGACCTTGATACAATAGATCAAGGTCAGTCATCTTCAGAAGACCTCTGGACCATGTATACATAGTATTAATTTGGAAAGCCTAGCTTTATCCCTTCGGGCAAAATTTGCCCGAGAGGTAAGAACTATTCATATATCATGTATCAAAATAAATCCATCTATCTCAGGAACATTTTCATGCCAAAACACAGAACGTTCGGACAAAAACTGCGTAACTCTCCTGTCATTTCCACAACAACAACAACATCCAAATGTGATCTGATTTTCGACAAAATACACCAATTTCTCCTGACGGCTGAGGTATCCACTACACAAATGAGATGTTTATATTCCCTAAGACTTTGTCAAGTGACCACCAGCTTCCAAAAATATGAAAATGGTATTACCATCGCCAGGTCGATTTTTGTATTTTCTGTCATCTGTCAGTGTGACGAAATTGGCGCCTAAACGATAACCTCGTATCCATGTGCATGACCTCAACCCCAATTCTCCGCTAAATTTCATATTTGTTTTCTAAATTCATTTCGTTCCATAGACAGCGCACAAAGTTTGGTAAGGGGGGCAATTTTGGTAGGGTTAAGTCTAACCACCATACCAAGTTTCTACTTCATCGGTCGAACGCTGTCAATTTAAAAAACGCACAAAACTGGGCAGAAAAAAAATTGATCAATTATAGTAGATTTCCAGTCATGCTGGCTAAGAACCCAAAATATACTTACCCATATCTTATCTCCAATGGAGACATTGGACATAGAATCAAGAGCCTCGAGCCACCTCGAAATACCCAACACGGCGACCTCAAACCGCTGGTTAGTATTCTGGCATAACGCAGTCTCTCCCGATTCGGATGTTCTTGACAGGGACTCCATCAGTATGTCCAAGGTGGAGATAATAACCAACGCAATTGATGATATGAGGTTGTTATAGTTCGGATCCCGGCGGTTGTTTACATCGTAGAATAACTCCCAAGAAATGACACACGTTTCTTGGAGACATGCTATCTTCTGCTTTGAACTGCAAAACATAGATTACGGTATCAAATGTAAAACATATATTAATAAAATACCTCAATTGTTGCGACTAGACTTTCATCCGAGAAAGAAGGTCAATCTGAATAAACTTGTCCGCAATCAGAATTTCGTCTGTTAGAATGGTTTAGATAAGTTTAAAAATATATTTCAGCTGACGATGCCAATATGATTTTATTGTGGAATGATAGTTTTGGCTGGCTTCATCTTGATCCTAAAAAAAATGAAATAATATCCCGTCATCAGATATTTTGAAATGTGCCAAATCAGACGAAGGACGTCAAATTGCTTCTGGAAATACGCAGAAAGTGAATGCTAGTTTTAACAAACCAGAAAATATCGGCTGTTTGGTGCGGTGTTCAGAGAAGGTGTAACTTTATTACCGTTAGGAAACCCTCAGACTTTGCTGTTAACCCAATTTGATTGATATTCAGGGCATTTATTAAGCACGAGCGGGGAAAATGGCCCTCAGGTATTGATTTTTCCAAACTTACCATATCAAACTAGCTTATATGTTGAACGGACATTAAAAAAAGGGATGGCTGACATCAGGTGAAAGAAATCTTCACCACAGATAATATGATGCCATGTCGAATGATCTGTCATATCAACCCACATTACAACATACAACTAACTGAATAATGAGATGTTTCCATACAACAATAAGTCAACAATAGCCAGAGGGGAAAGGCCAGGCTACGGGGTGTGGTGGGTCATTTGTGGCGGCGAATATTAGGGAATATACTTTTCTCCAGATGTCAATTTACTACATATTAAGTAAGACAAATAATTAGTGGTTTGTGACCTCTAATCACGAAAATCGGTCCTTCTTCATTGTCAAATGTTTAAGCGCCATTTTTCTGCATAGAGGCACAGAATCAGACATAAATGCCTATTTTCATCCAATTTTCTGCTTGTCCAGGCCGGATTAAATGTTCTCAAGCCAAAACGTTTATATTTTGAGTTTCATGCGGGCGCGCGAGCTAGTATTTCAAAGTTTCCAGCACAAACCTATTATTGCCTTACTACCACAAAGGAATTGAGTTAGTGTGTCAGTACTGTTATTTCCAAGACTTCTGTGCTGTGGAAATGTTTATTAGAACATTCCGTTTATTGATTCCTGATTCCACCCCCCCACATCAGCGATCGTTCTCGTCAATAAGCTCACGCATTAAATTAGGGCAATATATTCACAATTTCAATCATGGCAAAGTAAATATGCATCAAATTATCCCACTATTCCAAGAAAATATCATTATTCTTACAGTGCTGATAATTTTGGCAACGTCTGCTCGAAAGTAGTCCAGTTATCATTGAGTCAAAATATACTGAAGCGATATGCAAGAGGTGGGAAAAACTGACGACGTCTGGAGAGCTGTGAGGACTGATCAGCTTAGACAAATAACTCCATCTTATGTTAATGTATGAGCATCGAGGACGTCTGATAGAGTAAAAACCTCAACATGGGGTAAACTTGGTAAATGTCAGAATACCCAGCAAAGCTAACCTGTAATGCCCGACGTCGTACGGCATAAATTCCCCATCAAAACAATAAACCTACGCATATATTTGTCGAATGACATGCGTAGAGGACGGGCCTCGGGGACTAACACTCCACCAGCAGAATCCTACCTATCTAAAGGTGATAAACGGGAGCGATATGCAAGAGGTTGGAAAATTTGACGACTTCTGGCGACTAAAGAGCAACCATGTGGCTCCACAGGAAACCTTCCCTCGGTACCTCACATTCTCACCCAAGAATACTGGAGATTCTCGGACGTAGCCTTAGTATCTCAGCCGCACATTTATGGCAGCTGTTCATGTGGCGATACACGGCCCCAAGCACTGGATTAAGTCGAATTAGATACGCTAGCTCGGGAGCTGTGATGACAGATCAGCTCAAACAAATAGCGGATGAGCATCGAGGACTTCTGATGGAGTAAACGCCTAAACATGGGTAAATTTGGTAAATGCCAGAATACTCAGAATAACTAACCTGTAATGCTCGACGTTGTATGGCTTAAAATGTATTTTCGTGTCAGAATCTCATACCCTGTTATGGATCTGCTTCTAATGAGATTGGCCAATTTACAAACATAACATGAAATCAGAAAGTATGATCATGATAGGGGTTTAACAAATACGATCGCACTCCGCTAAGACGCAAGTAATAATCTTCAAACTGTTTTAGGAGTTAAAACTCTCTGGATTTAACCAAAATATAAGCAGAATATTATCCTCATTATCTTTGCACAGTCGGTTGTGATTTATCAGCCAGAGATCGGTCGTTGCTGGGTGTATTAACGAAAATTGATATAAAGACTTCGAATTAAAAACTGTTCGAAGCGCCAAATATCGCATGATAGGTTACTAGCTCCTAACAAAATAGTCAAAATTGACTTCCATGTATGCCCGTAAATTAATTTGACCTCAGTTGGTGCACCTTCGCCTCACCATAATGTAGTTACTGACTGAACAATTTTGATTTCAAATAAACTCGTGCTTTCGGGTTCACAGTGACCTTGACATTGTCAAGGAAATTGTCACAAACTGACAAGCAAATCTCGAGCAAATCGCATATTAAATTTGAGAAAATTCCGATGAGTGGTTCTCAAGCTATTGCCTGAAAATGAATTTAAGATGTACGGAGAGATGGATGAATGGACATAAGAACGGAGAAGCGGAATCCAGCATACCCAAATACGTAATTGCGGGGGTATTAAAAAGTATCCACATAGTTGAGGAAAATCTGTAATGTTATTGCCCTGGCATGAACCTAAATGTCGGATGGGACTTCCGTTCGAGGGTTTTTGTTCGCTGGGGCTTTTGTGCAAATTGCGAATAGAATGCAGAACTGTTCGCACATTGTTCATATTTTTCACAGAATAGTTTTCACCTAACTGCGGACAAGGACACATTTTGTTGTTAATAAAATACAATCTACTCTTGATATCAAGTTGGATAGATTCATTGCATGCACACCTAATACATCTTAAAGTTGTCTCATGCACTTATTCAGAAGCTTAATCAAGTAAACATTGGCTTGATTCATTATATCATTCAGAAATATAGCCTCTGTATTCCGTAAACATAGATCTATAGGGTCCACTGATGACCCTTAGTAAAAAAAATAGTGCCACGAATGAATACGAAACTTCTATTTATATGTGTTCCCAAGGTGTGAAAATTTCACAAATTGAACTGAAGCATAATTAAAGCTAAATGAGTAATCAACAGAAAGCGTTGTGGAGATTTAAACTGGAAATGTAAACTTGCACTACATTTATGGTTATCCATGTGGTTATCTCCCCTACTCCCCCCCCCCCACTTTACAGAAACATGTTTTGATGTAATATGTGGACCAGGAAAAACATTGCATGAATATTTTGGAAGTAGAATGGAAAGAAAATATTGCTGAATACAGGACAATTTCTATGTAAATGATTTGACCACCACTCGATTTCAGAAACTTATTATAAGAATGCCCATAATAGATACGGTTGGAATTAACCCATGATACAGATGGAGAGAAAATTGGACAGACAGACAGACAGATAGACAGATGATTACCTGACCAACGAAACATACCAAAGGCACATCTACATATCACATGCTATATTGGGCAGAAGTTTCGTCGGTCTGCTTTCAGTGGTCCTGACGAGAAGAGGACGGCCTGGACAGATGGGGCGACAACAATCGGCCCAATCGGCTCAGAGATAGAAAAACGCTTGTATGAGGCAGCCTCGGGTTTCTTCACTAAATGACAACCTGTTTGACATTTCAAACATAGGCTATAAACTGTTGTTTTTCCTTTCGCCATCTTTCATAAACCTGCTTGGTGGACGAAAACATCGTTTCAGATTGATGATTTTCTTGTTGAATTGCACGTCTTGATACTTCAACTATGTCTGGCTTACTGGTGCTTTTGGCTTTTCCGCCTTGCCAAAAAAATAGAGAAGTAATTTATTTTGCCAAAACTAATTATTGCTTATGATATTTATTAGTTTTTGTGAGATTAAAAATTCGAACCATAAAAAATAGAAAAATCGGTTCAAAAATAGGCCGAAAAATGACGTCCGAGAAAATGACGTCACTGTGACGTCAAATTGACGGCCATCTTTAGAGTAGATTTTGCACTTTCTGATAGAGCTTGATTCCAATATATATATTATGCAAGGTTTCAGCCCTCTAGCCCCAGGGATAACAAAAATATAAACGGTTGCCGAAATACCATCCCCCAAATTGCATGACACCCCCAAATACGCACAGACCGGAATTGGTTAAGCTCAAAATGACATTAAACGCTCAAAGAAAACCTGACACCAAACTTTTTCTATTTCACTACATTATAACAAATAATAATTCACATGGTGCCAATAATTTACACGCCAAAACTACTCGGCATATTTTGCGACAATTTGGCTCCACACTATCTCCCCAATCTGCTGACACAAACAAAAATGTATTTTTTACTAATTTTCCTACCTTGAGGCTACAATGACTTTTGACCTTTGAATTTACTCTCAAGTTTGGTATGCGATCTACTCTCAAATAATTAACAATTTCCAATAATTTTCTTAAACCATAGTAACCTTGATCTTTGATCTTCATCTGAATTTTGGTATATAACACATCGTCTAGCCGTAACATACTGATAGAAAAATGTTATTTTTACTGATTTTCCTAATTTGGCGTCACAATGACCTTTGGCACTTAACTCGACCTCAATTGTGGTACGCCACGCATCGTCTCCACTTAGCGATTCCATTCCAAAATATGCAAATGTAGATAGAAAGTATCACAGATATAGACCGACTATCAACCCACGAACTGACGGAAGGACGGAAATAGCTATCATATAATAAAACAATAAAATGTAAATGATACATATAAAATCAATGCACAATTATTTCGTATGTTGTGCGGATTTATCGCAGCAGAGATTTGAGCATGTCAAGATTATGCTACAGAGAATTGTAAACGATTTAAACAAATGTTTGATAGACTTCTAATATCAACAGTCACTTTCATTCATATTCGCCTCCAACCTTCTTCGCCCCCAACCGCCTCGACATTTTCAGCAATTTCTTTAATCTCAAGATGACGTTTAATGCCAGCAGAGAGCGGTTTGAAACACTCACCCGAAAATCAGGTCAGTGTCGGGTTCAGCCTATTCGCTTCTTCTTACACAACCCATAATTCATAATACCAAGTAATTTATCTTTCCAATTGCTTTTAGAGGGTGTAACCGTTGAAGTAAATTCCCGAAGACAGTAAATAGCCAACCTACGTTGTATGTTGACTAAAACATTCTGAGTCAAGCAACCTGTATTTGTTATTCGGACTCACTGTTGGGCGAGTGTTGCTTCGTTGATTCCGTTGTAATCTTCTCCAAGGCGATCAACTAGAACAGTTATTGCTGACTGACAGTCCTGACAATAAAAAAAATCCAAAATTGAAATATATGTATTTATATAATTTATGTAAATATATATATCTAGAGTTAGTAACTATAGAATTAATTGTGAATGCCAGATTCAGTAAAGAACGAAATACATGTACATATTATTTTTTGAACTTCTTCACTTACGATAACGCTATTTAACAACAGTTCAAATTAGTTAATGTTTACTTGATAGGGGCCTGGTCAAGAGGGTCGAAAACGTATACATTAAATTCCAGTGAAACAGACGATATATATCACGAAGATACATCATACTAATTTACTCGTAATGTTAGATTCATATGGTGTATTTCTCGAATTAATTCTTCACGTGCAATATTTTCCTTAAAAAATATATATGCTTCACTAAATAATAAGCAAGGAAACAGTAATTGAGATACAATATCAGATATAATTGTTATCACTTCATCGGTAAGAATATATATATATATATATATATAGAAACTTCATCCCCATAAGCTCAATTCACATTCACAGTCGGGACGGCAATCAACAGTCGCACAATCTCACACCAAATCGGCATGATTACACCATTTCAATGCACAGGGCAATTATGTTATTACAAATTGAAGCTCAAACATTCCCTATGGAGTTCCTTCAACTAGAAATCTAGAAAATCGGGATAGCGATTACAATAAAATACGTTGTCTCGTGTTTCCTACGCAACACAATGTTGAGATGGCAATAAACCTCATGTGTCAACGGCCAGTTTCTTTTGAATTTTCTTTTCGTAAATGACCCATGGTTTTACTCAAAGAATTAAATTATCACTGGAATATGCCACAAAATTGCGATCTAATCGTTCGAAACCTGCATGTAACTGATTTCAAAGAAACCCTCAATTAAGGATACTGAGCCCTCCTGCAGACACCTTTACGTACACTCTATCATTTGTCTTTAATGAGCTAAACGTATTTCTTATAGCTATGAAAATGTACACATTTGTTGAAAGCGCATTTCTTAACCTACCTGGCTTGGGGGGGGGGGCACTTTCCGCCGCCGCCCCCCCCCCCCTTGTTGTTTTTTTGCTCCTATCTCAGGAAGGGCAAAACAACTGAGAGCTGAAACAACGTGACTTTTCCGCTTTTTATATTAGGTTCATTTTCAGCCTATTTGACTGACCCCACGAGCAGAGGATCATGGGTGGTACTAGAAAATTGAGGTTTTCGTCAGATTTCTTCATTTATTTTGCTTTTCTTCATGGAAAAGTGGTAAAACATATTTTATTCCATATCAGATTATTATTTACTAAATTATCATGCAGTTTTTTCGAGGAATAATAAAAAATAAAAAAATCTTGACCGGCTAATCGTCCAAAAATGCTCTTTTTAAAAATGACGACACTGACGTCATCATGTTGGCCATTTTGGATATTTTTTTACATATTCTTGTAGAGCTTGACCCAAAAATATAATGTGGTATGATTCAGCCCTCTAGCATTTGCGATAGCGAAAATATATAGGGGGCACTTTCCCACCCCGCAGGCCGCGGCACATCCCAAATTGCCCAGGCCAGATAGGGTTAAGGATACTAAATATATATATGTGTTCACTGTAGGTTGTGAAGATATTCAAATTTTAATAAAATAATTTTAATAAAATAATTTTAAAAAACGAGCTTTGTTTTTTAAACGGCTTTTTGAAAAAGTAATCAACTTATCGTTACTTACATCATTATTTCCTGTAGAAGACAACATTTGTCAATTTTGGTCTAGTTCTTTTTCTAATGACATTTAATTCAACATCGAAGTTCAAAACGGTGAGTTGCTGGATTTTATGAGAGACGGATTTCCAGTTGGATTTGTATTCTACAGGAAACGGTGAAATTAGTTACGAAAATACTTTTTCTGTAAAATAACATTTACAAATTAAAATTAAAATGATTTTTTTAAATCCAAATTTCTTCGCAACCTTCAGGTTTACAGTGAACAAATTTATATATTTGGAATCTTTTAGAAATGTGCTTTCAAGAAATGTATACATTACCATACCTATGAAGCATACATTTAGCTGTATAAAGACAAGCTCTAGGGTGTGTAAAAGTATGTGCAGGAGGGATCGGTACCCTTAATCCACCTCTTAGAATTCGGAATTCCTATGAAACCACACACTGTAGCAGCTGGTATTAAGGTTAGTCAAATTTCACCTAACAAGCTTTTGCCAGTTTCACCATGGCAGTTAGCTAAACCAGAGGCAGATATTACCATGAGCAAATAAAAAATGCAGACGCGATTCAGCTCTTGTATATGCAAGAATTTGGTCTACTGAGAGAAAAATACAGATCTACATTGAGAGACTAACTTTAATGGTGCGTGGAGGTGCCGATAGAAGGGATTTCTGTTGCTGAATCATGAAAAAGTGGCGATCGTTTCACAGTTTGCCCGAACATGTGAAAACCATACTGATGTAAAGTATTTTTTCTCGAAACAAGAAATGAAGCTTGGAGTTCAAGAAAAATATTTAGATTTATTTCATAACTGATTTATAGACTAAGGATTTTTATCTGAATTTCCAAAAATATGGGAGACTGACAAGAATATTTCTCATTTGCGAACAAGGAAGATCGTTTCACTTAATTGAGAAACTAGTGATTTCTCATTAGAGAAAATTTGTCTTCAGTGGATAAATATAATTTGTGAATGAATCTTAATCAAGGGATACACAGGTAAGAAATCATATCTTCCCTTGTGAAACTTGAGGAAAAATAACTTACCAGTATCCCGAAAATTTAAGTAAAAGCACAATATTTTTTAAGACACAATTTCTTGTACTGTGTACCTTTATACCTCTTCATGACAATGTCAATACTAGCTGCTAAAACTAACGAGACAGCGGGAGTTCCCCCTGAATATTTTTCTCATCCCTTGTGCTATGGGCATGGCTCGATCCAACTGCCGCTGGTTCATGCTATGCATGTGTACACAATCATTATTCCAAATACATCACAAATATGACCATTTATTTATTAAACCATCAATATTTGTATTGATTTCCCCCATCTCAGATCGTAGGCCACCCATCTACCCTCGCGCTCTTTCTCGTTTGCAAGACTTTCACCGTTATGTTCCAAGTTTTCAGCCGTTTTTTCCTGTTTCAGTTTGAAATCTTCCAGTCCTCTTAATTCCTGATTGGGCTCCTGTGTATATGTCCCCTGTACTGTATATGACAAGGTTACACGCTGACGAGAGTGAAAACATCCCAAATCGATCGAGACCCGTGTGTATGAGGTGCATTGCGGTATTATTGAACCAAATATAAATTGCGTAAAAATAGGACGATGAATACAACAAATTGTACATTTCTGAACTGGTAAACAACAATCGACCATGTGTACTTTTAGCTAACTTGGCAATCATGATAACACCAGCTGGAAGCTATATTGCACTGCAAAACGAAACTGAATTAGCAATTGACACATTAGATCAATTAAAAATTGTATGCATTGTGATCATTTCTCGCGTGCTTGGAAAGTAGGCCTTTTTTTCTCTTTTGTTTTTCTTTTAAATATGTTGATGTTTTCATACGTGTTCTTTAATGCATTTCACTAGCAATCACTTCAGCATCCAATTTAAAACTCTCTGAGGAGGAAGAGAATGGTTCAAGGACGGGTTGGTGTCAGGATAACGTGACTGGATTCGTCACTTTATGACCAAAACATGTTGAAAGCGACGTTAAATTCCTACCCACTGTAATTCAGTATCCGGGTGTTTGACCATTGCGACAATAGCTTAATCCAACCTACATTTATTTGTTGTTCTCAACATTATGATCATGAGATCGAATGGCGAAATGAAATGTCACTGATTCGAAGATACCTTTGTTCTCAAACCCCACGAATCAAAACATATGTTTATAATGACCATTTGTGATAATCGGGGCTAAGATTTAATATTTAGAAAAAACGTATACTAAAATAAGAGTATGCTTTTGTAGAATATATTTATCATATATGTAAACTATCAGTTACTTTATCTGGTTTGGTAAATACTATCCTAATTTCAGACAACTATGTACCGGGACAATATATCCAGTGATTTATTTTCCAATAAGTAATATTTTCTCAAATTAAGAAATGATCCGTGGGATTATCTATTTTAGAATGGCTGCTAATATTTCTTAATCCAGAAATCCATCGTGGAAGTAATCTAGATATGTTTCTTGAACCATATCACCAAACCTCATGTTTTAATCAAGAGAAGGTCTGATTAATAATTAAGATATCATCCATGATCCATGATTATCTGGTTGAGAGAAAGAATGGTTTACATGATAATCCATATGTCCAAGGGGTAAGACAAATTGTCTTATTCAGTTCATTTTCCTGAATTTATATATGTTTCTGAATATTGCAGATACAATATCTTGAAAATGGAAATAGTTCCTAAAAAATATCAGGCCTAAACAGAGTATATATCTATGTATATTAAAATGTAAGTTAATTAGATATGGAAAATATATAAAATTCATACGATGATAACATGCACGCTGTATCTTGGAAAATACACAGTACACGTTATCATCTAACGAATTTTAGATATTTTCTAAATCCGATTAACACAAGGTATACATTGTAGCCTTTGACAATTCCATGTACAACTTATCGACTCATTTTCCAAACCATACACTGTGATACCTACAGAGTAAATTGTACCTGAAACAATGGCAAAATAAACTTTATTTTGGTTTACAATTAGGTAAAATTTAAAAATCAAACCATGAAACTATGCCAACAATGAATTACAACACATATAAGGGAAATGGGAAGAGGTGTCGACATACTGACAGTCACATGACTTCACATGACTTCACAGTATAGTCTTCCGGTTAACCTATTCTAAAGCACATACCACGAAGCTAACGATTCGTGATATGTGTTGTATCTCAGGTACGCTTTTATTGTACCTGTTCATGTGGCAACTTGGATGATATGACCACACGGCCCTTAGCACCAGAATAAGCGGTATTAGATACAAATCTAGAGAGCTATGATGGAAATGCTCTGACAACTCGTATATTGGTAATTGGTGAGCTGTTTCGCTGTGACAACTCGTACACTGGGGACTGGTGAGCTGTATCGCCGTCAGTTGAAAATGACGGCATTTAACACAAAAGTCTAGTCTGTAATGCCCGAAGTCGACCCAGCATCAACTTCCCACAAATGCCAACATATATCAAAGACCAAAAGGTCCTACATGTAGTAGACTACAACATAATCCAATACAATTATTATCTAATTCAGATCCAAGACAAACCTTTTCAAAATCAGAAATAAAACAATCTTACTTGCACATGTCTTGTCGTACACAGGAAAACAAACCGTTTTTCCTGAATGTAATTCTGCTTATATTAAAATCCTCTTTCTTGACTTTCATATTAAGAAAAGGATTTGCATTACCATTATAAATGGTGGAAGGTCTGATGTGTAAAATTTTCCTTATTTATGCTTTGTTTTTCGGCTTCGTAAATTTCCTAGTGTGTGGTCAAGATAAAGTGCATGTCTTAACACATGGGGGAGAATCGAGCAAATACGTCCTAGTTCATTTTCCCTATCTTTTTTTATTTTCTATAAAAGCTAACATTATGTACCCCACTGTCGTTGCTTTTTTAACATATGTATTGTTGAAGAAAAATTCCCAGATAGGCTGAAGGAAGGTCAAATCAGCCCGATTTATAAAAAATCTGACCCATTTGCAAAAGAAAACTTTCGGCCAGTTAGTACTCTTCCTTGTATCTCTAAAGTATTTGAAAAGTTAATGATGAACCAACTTATGGAACACTTCAGTTCTATATTTCATAACTTCCTCTTCGCGTTTAGAAGCGGTTATGGTTGACAAACAACCTTGTTGAGACTTGTGGAGGACTGGCGAGAGGCATTGGACAACCACGAATTCGTGGATACCATCTTGATGGACTTGTCTAAGGCCTTCGACTGTCTTCCACATGAACTCATAAATGCTAAACTCAAGGGCTACGGTCTCAGTGAGAAATCATGTATGCTTATGAACAGTTACATGTCCGATAGAAAACAGAGAGTCAAGCTGGGCTCAGCCTGTAGTAAATGGCTAGACGTTGTTAAAGGAGTCCCTCAGGGGTCCATTTTGGGACCTCTGATATTCAATATCTTCATAAATGATATATTTTATTTTGTTCAACGTGCCAAACTGTACAACTATGCAGATGACAATACTTTGTCGTATGCCCATGAGTCACTAACAACCTTAAAGGAAATAATCCAGAAGGAAAGTGATGTAATTGTAGACTGGTTTGGCAATAATGGCATGCAGGCCAACCCAGAAAAAATCCAAGCTATGTGGCTTGGAAAAGAAGGTAACAAAGAATGTGGAATCGTTGCCCTTAAGAACATAGAAATTAGTTGTTCCGATAGTGTAAAGCTGTTAGGAATTGAACTTGACTAGCTTTAACTCTCGACCAACACATTACAAACTTATGCAAGAAAGCAGGTAGTCAGATCAATGTCCTGGCACGACTTAGTCACCTTTTATCAACACAAACAAAACTGTTGATCTACAAATGTTTATTCGGTCAAATTTCAACTACTGCCCTATGATGTGGCACTTTTGGAGCAAGGAAAACACTGACAAGGTGGAAAGACTGCAATATAGGGCTTTAAGATTTGTTTATCGTGACTTCAAAAGCCCATACAATTACCTACTCGAAAAAGCCAACTTACCAACACTGCATTTAAGCAGGGTAAAAATCATGTGCTTTGAAGTCTACAAAATTCTAAACAATCTGTCCCCTCTGTATTTACAGGACATCTTTAAGTTTAAAAACACAAAATATTCATTCAGATATAAAAATTTAACTGATATATCCAGAGTTAACACCACAAAGTACGGCAAGAACTCATTTCAGCACGAGGCCAGCCGAATATGGAACAGTTTACCGAATGAATATCGGACGGCCTATGACAGAAATGAGTTCCATAGATTGATTCGCACATGGGGAGACGAATCGTGCAACTGTCGGAAAATGTCCAACTCGCCCACTCATCCTTAACTCAAATTAGTGGTAATTATGTGTGTGATTGGAAAGATATATTAATTAATGCTTAGATGCAAATTAAAAACAATTAAAAGAAAAGAAACCAAATAATGTCATATGGAAATTCAATGAAAATTCATTAATATATGTACTATATTTACTGTAATTATATATTAGTTATTCGACCAGTAGCTCACTCAGAGCACACGTAAATGTATGGTAATTTATTCAAGCCCTCTTCAAATATTGTAAATATTGGGGGATTACAGTGATATAATAATTGTGATTACACTGAAATAACAATTCAATAATTAAAAACGATTAAATAAGAAAACAAACAAATATTACATAATGAAAATATTTGATAAAAAATTCATTGCATTTTTATATACTTCTACATTTTTATTGTTATTATACATTTGTTTGTCGATCAATAGCTCGTTCAGAGCTAATGTTTTCTGGTTTGTATATTATACCGACGCTAATTAAAGTTTCTTACTCTTACTCTTACTCTATTCTGTTTTTAAACTTTCTGTACAAGGTATTACATGGGATATTCCCTAATTCACAATCCAAATTTAAAAACATTCATTCAATACCACTGCATGCCAAAGGCAGAAGCGTATGACAAGTAATGAATGGGCAAAAATGTTGCGTGAATCGTCGAACTTTATCTATACACCATGCAAACATATTGTGACTGGTGACCTTGATGTGGTGACTGATAAGGATCTGAAATTACTCCTGATGAAAGGACCTAAATATAGAGAGCCAAGAAGAATAAATCTGAAGGCCGACCAGAAGATAGTCCTGTCTGCATTGGAACAGTACGTTATTGATTGGTCTAAGCGAGAAAAAGTTGAACCTACAGTACTCGCTGATTGGCTGGACCTCACCAAGAGCAAGGTCGTTGAAACAATCCGCCATTTTGACAGAAGTACTCTTTCCCAAGCAAAACAAGTACTGAGAAACCTCAATTCGCAAGAAGTTCTAGCAAATCTCCAGAGTAAATTCGTCATAGTCCCAGCAGACAAAGCTCCGAATAATATAATATTCATATGTAAATATTACTATTACCAGGTGCTGGTTAAGGAATTGAGTGTAGACATATCTTCATCAAATACGTGTACTTACTCCCAAACTGCATTTACTCTGGACGATTTATTTAACAATCACAAAAAGTTTCTCAGGAAAGAGGTATTTGTCTTCCAACCAATCATAACGACATACCAAAACTATACTGGACTCCCAAAATGCATAAATTACCATACAAATCTAGATTCATAGCTGGTTCTAGAAGCTGCACCACCAAGCTACATTCAACCCTATTGACGAGGGCCCTCCAGGAGGTAAAAGCATTTGGGAAAGGTATTGCGCCACTATTTCTAAGAACTCTGGCGTTGAATGTATGTGGAGATTGAAAAACTCAAAATGTCTTACAGAAGAACTTGATGCTAAAGGTCACATACCGTACAGACATGTATCCACATGAGATTTCTCGACTCTCTATACTACAATACTTCATCAGGACCTTATTGGCCGTACAAGTTCATTAATAGTATCTGTGTTCAAGAAAACTGATCGTAGATATATTAATGTCGGAAGCCATAAAGCATTCTTTAGCTCGACTACATACAAGAGATATCATTCATGGGATGTTTTTTGTTTATAGAGTTGCTTGAATTTCTCATTAAAAATATCTATGTGAAATTTGGCAACACAATATATCAGCAGCATATATGTATTCTAATGGGAACTAATTGTGCACCCCTGTTGGCTGACCTGTATCTGTTCTCTTATGAATATGACTATATGCAGGCGCTTTCAAAAACCGATCCATTCAAAGCCCGTTCCTTCTCATTCACCAAACGCTATATAGACGATCTTCTCGCTGTGGATAATCGCCATATAAATGACGCAGTGAAGGATATATATCCACCTTCACTGGATTTGAAGGAAACTACAGATAGCCCTACAGGCACATCATACTTAAATCTCTATCTCTGCAAAAATGAAGCGAGCATTCTCTCTCGTCGACTTTATGAAAAAAGAGATGATTACGATTTCGACATCGTGAACTATCCCTTTCTGGACAGTAATATTCCAGTGGGACCTGCATATGGCGTATACATATCTCGTTTAGTAGCATTTGCTAGATCCTGTGTTAAATGTGACGATTTTAATCAACGTCACAAAACATTGTTGCAGAAAACTTATAAAACAGGGCTATTCCACCAAGTGCCTCCACTCAAAGTTTCTCAAATTTGGCGATACATATCGCATGCTGATAGCAAAATACGAACGTAGCGTGCAAGATCTATGGCGCTACGTTTCGTAACTTGTGTCTAATTCCGCTTAACCCGGGGCTAGGGGCCGTATGAACCCATGTACTTCAAGATCCTCATGATACTCACATGAACAGTCACAACCAAAGCGTGACTGAGATACATCATTCTCTAGATAACGACTTTACAACGAATATTATGGATTAAGAATACTGATCAGCGTTACGGATTTTATATTCTTGGAACATCATGGTTTCTTGTCGGCATCATTGAAAACTGTTGACCGCTTCTCTCTTGCAGGAAACAAGCCTATGTTTATGTATACTATGATTTTCTTTTTGAATTTGGTGCTAATACTGTTATATGGAATATGGAATAGGTCTTTGGATTATGGACGCGGATATTCTCTAATGGACGACGGCTAGATTATGAATAACGGATTAGACTGCATGTCAGAACCAGGACTATAGAAAATTCACGATTAAAAAATAAACCTAAAAGTACCTAATTTTGAAAATATATTTTTGAGGTGAGACCAGGATAATTCAACTACAAAATAAGTTTAAATATTTGAAAATGTATTCCTGAACACTGAAGATATGATCAAGACAATTCATCGAGATTAAGTTTAAATTTCTTACCCCAAGAAAAGGAGACGATGTAAGAATATATATTCTTGGGCAATAAACTTATGATCAAGATAATTCAACTAGAACAAGTTTACATTTCTTGTTTCAAGAAAATAATACAATAAGATAAAATATAGTTAGGAACAATACAGGCTGAATTAAGATAATTCAACTAAAATAAGTTCAAATTTCTCATTCCGGGAAAATGTAAGATAAATTTTCTCATGCATTTGGCGCATAAGAAATCCAAGGAAAAATATCCAGGGAAACAATGCAAGAAAATTTATTAAAAAAACCCCAATAAATTGAGAAAATGTGAGTACAGCTTTGCTTGATTAGGAATTCATTTTTAACTGTGTAGATGTTGTAATGATATGTGTCATTTCAAAGTTGATAATACGAGATATCCAGAAATATGCAAGATGTAATAAAATGTCCCATTCCTAAAAGCCAATAACAGTCAATAACTAAAACTGTTTCTTTTGGTACGGTGCATAGAGGGTTAAGAAGACATTTTTGTACTCTCACATTCTGAGTGTAAAACCGAATAAAAATCGATCGCATTCTCACCAAATATAGTGAAGTCATAATCCACGGTTAAGCTAGGTAGAGCAACCATAACTATTAAAAGATAGCATGAATGTACATCTAAGCAACGGTTAAATCGATTCCAATGAAACGATCTAGCTTACCTCAAAATCCTGAATACGTCTGGCGGTTGCCCGAGTACCATATGGCGAGTGAAAGCTGTTGAGAAGACTTTTAATGTGGTAGTACATGGTAGCAATACAAGCGTTGTATGGGAAATAAGACAGTCCAAACATTGTTGGGAGATGTCGAGGACTCAAGATTGCCATCACTGTTCTGGGCAACAGTTGGTCCATTTCAAAGACAGGATGTAGTCTCCGCACCACTTCCTCCAATAGCCTAATAATGAAATGAAATAAAGCAGCTCATTGCACTATTGAACTAAATCAAATTAAACCCATGAGTTGCGTGACCGATCCAACTTTAACTGCACTCGACAGATGAGCACATTCTGAACAGACTGAGAAGGCAGATGTAACAGGTGCTGGTGGAGTATGACGTCTCCACCATGTGTGCTTCATAATAGATAACATGAACGCCATTTCATAATCATTTCGAACATTTTTTTTCAATCTGATGACTTGAATACAAATACCGTTTTCTTTCAAAATCGCGTCTGCCAAGTGATGTCTCGTCAATGGGAAGATATTTTGTGTAGAAATGTGAATGCCCAACGATCGTGAACAACGGCAACATACAGATGACCGTGATAGGCGAGAGTTCATATCTCTTTTCACAATTCCATTACACCTACCTGTTTTTATTATTGCTGGAATCAAGAATGTATATCTGTATGTTGTATTCAGATACATGAGGTCGCCATGGAAGAGACATATAAATAAGCCCATATACAACTCTATGGTTTTAAACGAACAAACGCAGTAAACGTGTAATACGTGATTGGCATCCATTATTCTGTAGCAAACGATAGAAAA
>JAVTVY010008272.1:0-43185 GCA_036873755.1 Hanleya hanleyi
GTCATCGCCGATTTCGCTGAAAACGAAACCACTTGCAAATTACCGTGTCCACGAAACACTGCTTCAACAAACGCCATTTCAAGCCATAAAATCAGTTGATTTCTTTCGAAGTTGATGGAGAATATGTTTAAAATTGTCCTGATAAATATGATCAGGTCGACTGAACCGTAATCACGTTGCTGATTTCTCGATTCCCGACCTAGAAGTAGGTGCTTTATTTGCTGAAAAGATCGTCAACCGGCCGCCATGCCATGCTCCTCTGCAGTCACGTCACACTTTACGGCATGCTGACAGTAGTCGCGCCGCTTTATGGTTGTTGTTGTTGTAAAACGCGGGAGCCTTCGTAGTGAATTTGCTGATAAAATTATTAGACTCGCACGATTTATTTAGACTCGGTCGGGTATTTAAACCGGAAAATAGACATATTTTCTTTCTTGGCCCAAGCACATGTCGTCAAGACAGAAGACACAGTACTAGGATTAGATTTATTCCATGAAGATATGGGAATATACTCACTGGACTGATTTGACGGGGCCGATGAATAATCCCCGTGAAAAGTGCTCACGGGGCCGATCACGGGGCCGGGGCCGATCGGCCCCGTCAAAATGCAAGGCCTGATTAATATCACATTCAATATGGGAAGGCCTCCGGGTTTGAGATGATACATTATTACAACATAAAGATACATTTATACAAGATGGGTCAACAGAATGAGCACTAGTTGTGAATGTCTGAAGTTCACCCAGAGTTTCAGTAGTTGGGTTTGTTGTAGCACTAATAGTGTCCGGTTTAGTCGCACTGCACATTAGGGGAATGTTACCAGCAAGTTCTGAGCTGACCTAATTTTGATGAAAATTTGACCTACTTAGGTGACCTATGACAGTACGCTGGGACCCCCAAGTCATCTAGGTGATCTGTAAGATTACGCTTGGACCCCCAAGTCATCTTCTTCACCCTACTTCATAGGTCCTGTGACGTTAGTCACACTACTCATGTTTTATAGCTGGTACGCAATATTTGGGGTCGCCTCCTAAACATGCTAAAGGTGGAAGAATCTATGTAGATGAGGTCCTGTTTTGTATCATTTCATCGATTATCTGTTCCATAAATTTGACAACCCTAATATTTTGGAGTAGGAAAATGCACCTACATGTACTTGGTTTTAATTCCTCTACATGACATTACTACATGTATAGCCTGAGGTGCAATTTCATGTCAGGGCTTCAGATTACCTTAATTTGGGCACACCCTCTGTTCGGCATGTTCGGTGCGCGGCAAAAAATTTTTAAGCCCAAACTATCGAAGATATTCAGAGTCTTAAAATTCTGGCAAAATAGGTACATGTGGGCTTTGGCTCAAATAGGACACTTATTTGATGAGAAATGATTATTGAAAGAGAAAGAATAAATTGGTCATTAACGGGATTCCAACCCACGAGACCCGGCTTAGCGTGCCGATGTTCTAACAACTGAGCTATGACTGCCCATATGTACATGTATTACACCCGTGTGTGTAATACCGTTACACATGTATTGTCCCTGTGATGACCAACCTTCTCTCTCGGTGTTGCAATGTGCGCAACTGGCTTTATAATGAAGAAATGATATTTGGTATGGCATATAGCTCGCCACTGAGCATATATAGATATGAAATGATTTTTGAGACAGAAAGAATAAATTGGTCGTCAGCGATGAGGAATCTCCATTAACATAACTGAACATTGATTCTCAATGCAAGAAAAATATTTATAAAACCACACAGTATAGATTGACATGTAATAACTTTACTTCAGGATAATATTTGTGGATAATATTTTCTGGATTTTATTATTGAGAGTATGACATTTTCTGTTCTTTCTTGGAATAAACATGAATACCTTACAGCTCGGATGATATAATGTCTTCTCTGTATTTCAGAAATATCCACTGACTTAGACGACGGAAGAAAATCTGCTCTAATGTGACCTGAGTCCACTTGAAGCTGACTGTTAGGTATTATATCTACTTATACTGTGATCTTAGTCAATTAATATCCAATCAACGCTCCCTTTCTCACATAGATTGCTAAAATTTTATCTGTGAATTATTTTGCGACTGACAAGAATCGGATTCCCATGGAGAAGCAAGCTAAGCTCTGTTTTGACTCGAAGCCTGACCTAATTTGCCTGAATTCAGGGATTTCCAATAGTCTCTCTAATTTAAGTTCAAATCAATTGCAGGGCCCTCGCTGGCCGAGTGGTCTAAGGTGCTTTGCTGGTGACCGCTAGCCTCACACCGCTGAGCTGGCACGGGTTCAAGCCCCGCTGGTGCATGTGTGAAAGTTTGCCAGTTACTTGCCGACGGGTGATGCTTCTCTTTGGGTCATCCGGCTTCCTCCACCAACCAAATTGGCTGTCACCATATGAGTGAAATAACCTTGAGTGTGACATTTATCCAAATCCGCCTCAAATCAATTGCCATGCCAAACAGAGGGTGTGCCTAGCTGAGGGAGATCCAATCCCGGATTTTCTTATAAGTACTAAATAAAAAGTATCAGTATCCTAAAATATTGAAAACAAATTTACTTTACATTGAAATTAATTTAATTTTCTCTCTGTTGAAGGTAGTACCCCTTTTATCAAGGTAACCATGGAGCCTGCTATAGGCAGGCACTTACTAAGCCTGGCCAACAACATGCCACTCACACACGAGTTGTCTCTACATGGTCCCGCCCTCATCATGACAGCCATTGCCATGGTGATTGTGATAATAGCCGTAGTGGCCATGTGTGTCTGCAATCAAAAGTAAGTGATTTGTTTTTGAGCCACGTTCATGTCATAGCATGTAATGGGAGATAACTTTAATAAAATGGCAGGTTTTTATCTCCCTTACGACACTGACATGGAAATGGAAAGAAATTCACTACCACCCCCCTGCACATCAGCATCTCTAATCATCATCATCATCATCATCTGCTACAGTCAAAATGTATTTTTGATAGTGACTCAGGCTGGGGTCAATCCAACATTAAATACTCAATTAATTGGTGGGGTGGGCGGGGGGAGTAGATTTTCATCAATCTAGACTAGGTTGAAAAGTGGATGTGGTTCGTAAACAATAATTGTTTCTCGTAACATAAATTTGAATGCTTCCTTATTGTGTGGGAACAGATTTCATATGACATTATTGCCATTCATTGTTGGTCACATGTGATCTGACACAAATATCCGAACCAATCTTTGGGTTAACTCCCTTTATTATGGTGAGAATCGCTAGTTAAATGCAGGGTTAACTTAGAATATTAACATTGAATGCACACATCGTTGCTTGTTTTCAGCTCCAGCCCTCAATTACAGACTATCAGTCCAAGAAAAGCCACCATGGACGAAATACCCAATGGTGCACAGGTACATGTATAATATCTTCTATCTGTTTTATTCACTGGCCCAGTAAATTTGGAAAAGAGCTCAAATTTTGCAAATGTTTCCTTGTCAGAAGGGATATTATATTGAGAGTTTGTTGTTGTATATTATTATATTTATATGTACAATTACTTTTGTCATCTAAAGAAGAGCCTGTCTGTGCAGTGACCCGTGATTTCAGCTGATCAACTACTGGTTTGTATAATTATCCCCCCCCCCCCCTAAACTAGAGTGAGAGCATATAGTGATCGCTTGGTCCGTCTGTCTGTCCGAATTTCTTGTCCGTGCAATATCTCAGTTAATATTTGATAGACAGGATTGAAACTTGCATGAAATGTGCCCAGTGCCTCGTAGTTATGCAGCGTAGAGTTTTTTCCGCGTTTCGGTTATATTTTCAAGAGTTATGGCCCTCTGTTCCTGAAATCTCTGTGAATGGGACTTGCCCGGGCTGGATCTTGGTTAATATTGTATGCACAAATATGAAATTTGCATGATATGTGGTCAGTGCCCCATAGTTGTGCAGCGTAAATTTTCTCCGCGTTTCGCTTATATTTTCAAGAGTTAGGCCCTTTATTCCTGAAATCTCCATGAATTGGGACTTGTCCGGGCTGGATCTTGGTTAATATTGTATGGACAATTATGAAATTTGCATGATATGTGGTCAGTGCCCTGTAGTTTTGCAGCGTAAAGTTTCTCCGCATTTCGCATATATTTTCAAGAGTTATGGCCCTTTATTCTTGAAATCTTTGTGAATTGGGACTTGTCTGGTCTGGATCTCAGTTAATATGGTATGGATAAGTATGAAATTTGCATGATATGTGATCAGTGCCCCATCATTGTGTAGCGTGAAGTTTCTTTGTGTTTCGGTTATATTTTCAAGAGTTATGGCCCTTTGATCCTCAAACCTTAGTGAATGGGATATATATATATTTGTCCAGGCTGGATTTTATATTGTATGGACAAGCATGAAATTTGCATGATATGAGGTCAGTGCCTTGCAGTTGTGCAAAGTAAAGCGTTTTGTCCGTCCGGGCTAAAGCCCGGTGACCATATTGCATCAAAACATTGTATTATCACTTGTTGGTCCATCGACTTGAGACTTGGAATATGTATTTTGCAAGGCATGGCGAAAAAAGTAATTATCCAAATTAGGCCTCCACCGACCAATACAGAACAGAACAATGGCGGGGCAGTGTCGGAGTAAAGCGGAATTGGGGGCATACAATTAAGCAATCTCTGATTGCTTCTTTCGTGCGTTTCACTTTGTCCTATCTTTTGACCCATTGAATATTTTTAACTGGTGATATTTTCATGTACATGTAATATTTTCCAACTGGCATGACTGATCCATTATTCTAAACATAATGACAATGTCTTTGAGTACTGGGGAAATATAGTACATCTGTATAACATTATATCAGCTATCACAAGTTCAAATATTCTCCTGGGTTAAAGGATAGGGCAAAGTGAAATTAAATGAACCAGTAGCTGCTCAGCTGAGTCATTGTACAGAGAGGCTCTTCTTTGTTCTCTCAATAATGTGCAAAGCCAGATTTCAAATGAAATTTTCTCTCTGAAGAATCCTTTCATATTCATGTATTGAAATTTTAGGCTGTACCGTCTAACCATGTGACTGTGGACATGCCGATAGAATCACCGACAGATCCTTTGCTCAATGGGTCAGCGAGAAACTCTAACTCGCCCGATGGTCAGTTAGAAGTCAATAAGAGGTGGGTGATATAAGGCTGGATCAAATTACTCTCTAGATTCACAAACACTTGTTGGAATTAAATCACCAGGGACGGAGCTTTTTAAAAATTCATTTATTTATTACTTTCACTTATTGGCTACCAAACATCGTTCTGAGCTGCCCGAGGTGGAGAAAGTTAAACAAAAAAACAACAACAAACAAACAAATGGTTCAAAACTTAGGTTTTTGTGCCTGTGAAGCTAGAATTTTATTTTGTTCAGCCCGATTATGGTAATATTTACAGATTATGGTAATATTTACAGATTATGGTAATATTTACAGATTATGGTAATATTTACCATAGTGAAGGATGTTGTTCTCTCTTTCAACTGAGTTGTAGTCTGTCTGTATGGCGGAGTGCAGAATTATGACTGCAGAAGGGTGGCTTGACAGATTTGTAGTGATGCGGTGGCATCCCCCCCGCCCCCCAATTGTGATAGTCTGTGACAGAGTTTTCTCCCTTGAATGTTCTTTGAGTTTAAAAGAGTTTTTCCCTTGATAGTGCAATATTGTAACCTTTGGTGAATTTATAGATTGGAAAATTGATTTGTGAATGTACTGTCAGCATATTTGTAAAGACATAACATTTATCAGGATTTCAGTAGTTTTCATTCACAGATACATGTGTATATATGGTATATTAACTACATAAGTTTTCACAGATCTGCCCACTGCAGATTTTTTGCAAAACCTCATATGAGCCAATAGGAGCCAAAAGGTGCTAAACATCTTGTTCATCTCAAAGGTGGTAAAGATCAAGTTGCCTGAGAGGAGCTAAACCTACATGTATACATGTAGCTAGTAGTCTCAAATAGGTTAACACATTGGTCTGAAAAGTCCTACACAATCTGGTATTAGTGCTAAACATCGTGTTTGATGTACATACTATACATGTACAGGAAGTTAGTCACAAATGTTCTGTTAGTTTCAAAGGTGTTTATCGCTAACATTTCTATCTCATTCTGTACTATCCCAGGGAGAGTAACCCAGGATCAGCGCCGAGATCATCAGCCACACTGAGCCGTCAGCTGCCTGATCCGCCTGTTGCCAAAGAAACCCTGGGGGCCTCCCAATCCGACAACCATACTGGGACGAATGGTGAGCAGAGGAACAGCCGGGTCAGTAATTCGAGTGCACCAGAGGCGAATTACGATCATCTTCGGCAGTCAAAGTCTCCTGTTAAGGAGGATCCAGGTTACGATCATGTTGAAGGGGTGTTAAAGGGACGTCAGGAGGACAGTGCACCTGTCAGAATTCGGGAAAATATTTACTGCACACCTGCCGGTGAGTCTGATAGTGGAAGTGGCACGATAACCGCAGATAATGTCGCGGCTAAGCCTGCGAGGCGAGAAAACATTTATGCTGTGCCCAACGGGGAGCCTGACAGTGGTAGCGGTATTGTTGGAGGTCGAGAGAATGATTACACGGTTCCCACGGGTGAGGAAGATCCATACTCCGTCATTCCCAATAAAAATGCTGTATATGCTCAAGTAGACAGTGAGGTTGATCCTTATGCTCGCATTGACTCGGGGAATAAAGTGACGCCAAGATTATCGCCCATAGCTGCTCCGAATTTTGTGGAAATTGAAGGGGATGACCCAAATTACGCTCACGTCGGCTTACGGAGAAATGATTCTTCAGCAGCTGCATCGGCAAACACTTCCCCGCCTGCCATGGCTCCTTCCTCGACGGCCAAATTGGATGATGAGGACTCGACAGCTTTTGATGATGAGATGTATGCCGAGGTGAAGAAGCCAAGGGGAGGTAACCCAAATGGGAGCCCTGTAGCACCGGCGGTGCCAGACCGAGGTTATGGCGAAGATGAGGTGGAGACGTCCGGTAGTGCTATTCTCATTGTTTCTAGTCAGCAGACCCAGCCATCGGATCCCGCGGCTCCTTCCTTCACCACAGTGGACTCTTCCGGCAGACAAAGTAAGTTCATCTCAGTGAACTTGGTATTAGATGTCTTGTATTTTTTCCGGAATTTCTTTCTGTTTTTGCTCAAATATGAGAAAAATTATTTTTCGAACATTTTCTGTCTTTCAGGAGAAACACTGACAGTTATTGCTAGCTCAAAAAAATAATTTATTTTGTTATTCCCACAGCCAAGGCCTAGAAAATAATATTATGGTTTCCGGTTGCACCTTGAAATTAAATAAGAATATTATTTTTCTAGGCCCAATGGGCTTGCCTTCTGAGTTCTCAGAAATGCGATACTTGCTATAGTGGTACTGGATAAATCAGAAGTAGCAGTTTTTGTTATTGATGGATTAGCGGCCTCTGAAAGTTGTCAAATCATAAACCAGAAGTGAAAATCAGTGCTTTCACTTCACTGCATACATGTAGTATTGTGCAAGTCTCAATTTGCACATCATGAACCAGGGGAGATAAAACAGACGAATTAAATTCCAACAGAATGGTCTCCCTTGGGCTGCAGTGGTCTGAAAGGGAATTGGAAAATAAGGCCCTGTCAGGGCTTGCTTTTGTATGGGAATCATCAGGACTCCCACAAAATAATTTACATGAATCCAACAGATTCTCGTAAAATTTTATCAACCTGTACTGAAATTGTTGCTTTGGATTCCTGTAGAGTTGTAGGAATCTGTTTGGATACCCATTAATTTCAATGAAAAGCTTGTTAGAGGACATTGCATTCAAAGTGTGGTCACTCGCATATTTCAATGCGATGTTTTCCACTGTGGTAATTGCCAATACTACATATTGTTGAGGTTGGCATCTGTACATGATGTCTATTGATTTATAGGGGCATATGTAGACATGAGAAGTGAGTGGGTGAATAGAATTTTAACGTCGCTTTCAACAATACATTTCGGCTATATCGCCACGAATCAACTGAGAATTCAAACAAAGACCAGGTTATGAATAGTGAACGATAGTGCTGAAATGGTTAGGGCTGTTCCATTTAAAAAGGTATGGGAGGGGCAGAAGGCAGCTTTGAATTATACCCCACCACCCATAGAAATTTTATTGGCCTTCCCAATGTTGTAACATGGATTGAAGGGAATTTCCTCCTATGACCCATAGAATACAAAATTGAGTGCCTACCTTTTTAAATGGAACAGCCCTTAGCATTTTCTTGTTACCGGTAAATGGTTAGCTGGTTAACTGCTTGAAGCTGTCAGAATGGACTGTCATGGTGAACACAAAAGATCAGCTGATCACAGACAGTCATGGAATTCTTCACATGCATGACATGGCATATAGTATTTTCAATTGAGGGGCAGTAGGCCCTGGAGTTCATACGGCTGTTCAGCTATCAGTAATCAGCTATTCTCAATGAGATTACATGTACTGTAGACATGGCAGTGTTCGAATTTAAGAAAAATTTGAACCAGTCCGCCGGACTGGTAAGCCAAAAATGTAACCAGTCCGCAAATATTTTTACTAGTCCGTTAATATTAAATAAAAATAGCAGAAGTTCATAATTGTCTAGACAATTATGAACTTCTGATAAAAGGTGATCTGGGAACATTTGTCATCATGAATATTTTGTTCTCTGTGATGGTTGCTACTAAATAAGAAATTAATAATTGTGCATTTCTTGAATTTCTTGAGCGCGTGTGAAGATAATCACAGACGATAAACCCCGTCGGCTAGACTTTGACGGCGACTTTGACTGCACGTGTCGTCGCGAAGCACTGCTTCAACAAACACCATTTCAAGCCAAAAAATCAGTAGATTTCTTTCGAAGTTGATGGAGAATATGTTTAAAATTGTCCTGGTAAACATGATCAGGTGTGAAGCGTAATCATGTTGCTGATTTCTCGATTCCCGACCTGGAAGTGGGTGCTTTATTTTCTGAAAAGATCGCCAACCTGCTTTGCCATGCTGCATTACAATCACACTTTACGGTATGCTGACTTTGCTCGCGCCGCTTTACGGTTGTTGTTGTTGTCGTAAAACGCGGCCGTGGTCGTGATTTCGTTGGAATTTGCTGAAAATGTTTTTAGACTCGCACGATTTATTTAGACTCGGGTCGGGTAACCGAAAACAGACATATTTCGTTTTTCATTCTTTACAAATTGTGCGGAGATATCCAGAGAAATAGTTTACACAGTGAACTGAGAGCTTTTTTGTTACCAGTCCGACGGACTTGTTGTTCAGTCACTCACACCAGTCCGTTTGATTTTTTACCAGTCTCGGACTGACGGACAGGCGCCAAATTCGAACTCTGCATGGTAGAGCAGGAAAACTCGATATAAAAAAATTCTCTGAAATTCAATTTTTGAAATTTCGCATCGGGATTATCACGATGAGAAAATTGGCTAGAAAAACCCCTGCAAGGTGGCCAGGAGTCTTCTGTCATGACTGTGCATAGATGGAAGTTGACCCAGAGCATTTATATAAACAACTACAGAAACGATCTTGGACTACAGAAAGTCATTGAGCCAATGGACATAGTTACCGGTATTCTTCTAGTCTTTACAACGTTTTATCTTGTCCACGAACTTCTGAAGCGGTCATTGTCGGTTTCCAGATAGTAATTATGTAACCAAATAATGCTGATGCCCAACAGTTACCCAGTTCACCAGTATAGGAAATGACATCAAGTAGAGATGAACAAGGTATAATTGAGAGATTGTAGAGGTATTCACATGATAATCATGCCTCACTAGGACATTAATTCACTCAGATATCGCAATCTAGATTGCGAAGAAGCTGTTTTCTGTGTACTGGTGCATTAAAAATCTGAGATTTTGTTCCGAGTGATGGGTCTTGTATTTTTCTGTATTCACATCTGAAATTCCTGTTCTTAAATATCCTTTCTGTTTTATCCCGCAGAGCGAAATGGAGATGGGAATTACTGTGATGTCACCGCCCGGGAAAGCTTGGCTAGGATGAACAGGCGGGTACCTCTTCTGGGAGCTGCAGGTGGTGCAAGCGCTGCTGCCAGTCCAGGCTTCGACCATGTCATAGAGAACTACTATGATAGCGTAAGACCAAGCTCTTCTCTGCTCTGTCGAAACTAGGCTGCCTGATCATTTTAATCAAATCTGGCCACGTAGAATGGTAGTCAAATGTTGGTGACTCATCCTGGCAGTCATGGCAGTGAGAGACCCTGTTCCCATACTGTTATGAAGACTCGCTATTGTGCAACTCACCTATACATGATAGTGCAATCAACATTTTGTCCCCCAACTTCAGTCTTATAACTTGAATGACTGAAAATTTTGATAGAGAAAAAAACAACAACAAAAAAAACAACAACAACCACAACAAATAAGACCAACCAAACTTCAATGACAATATTTGGGTGAACATATATTTTTGCATATATGCTTCAACATTAAAATAAGTTTGTGGATGCCCAGACGTTGATGATGGTGATCCATATTGTGACTGATTTATGTTGAGGACTTGGTGCTGATTAATGTGACGGAGTTATGTTGAGGACATGGTGCTGATTAATGTGACTGAGTTATGTTGAGGACTTGGTGCTGATTAATGTGACGGAGTTATGTTGAGGACATGGTGCTGATTAATGTGACTGAGTTATGTTGAGGACTTGGTGCTGATTAATGTGACTGATTTATGTTGAGGCCTTGGTGCTGATTAATGTGACTGGTGGGTGGTTGGGTGGGCTCGGGTTCCTGTTGCTTCAGTGCATTTTGCTGAGAAGCAATAGGAACTTGATAATGTCATGTCTAGCACTGTAATACATGTATCACTTGTCTTTATTGCACCAATGCATCCTGTCTTGTCTTCTTGTGTGTTGTCCTCGGCGGTTAATAGGGTGGATGGAGGGTGTCTGGTTCCCTGCTGCTTCAACTATTTCTTATTTGAAGTAGCAGGAACACAACTTGGCTGGGTGGTGCTTAGTTTGCTCGTTGTGATATGACTGAAATAATGTTGAAAGCGACATTAAATCCTATTCACTCACACACCCTTAATGTGCCTGTTTTATATTGAGGCCTTGGTGCTGATTAATGTGCCTGTTTTATATTGAGGCCTTGGTGCTGATTAATGTGAATGGTTTATATTGAGGCCTTGGTGCTGATTAATGTGAATGGTTTATATTGAGGCCTTGGTGCTGATTAATGTGAATGGTTTATGTTGAGGCTTTGCTGCTGATTTACATGTATGTGACTCGTTGTGATATAGCTGAAATGTTGTTGAAAGCGACGTTAAATTCTATTCACTCAATCACTTTATGTGGCTGATTTATGTTGACACCTTAGTGTTGATTAATGTGACTGAGTTATGTTCAGGGCTTAGTGCTGAATAATGTGACTGGTTTATGTCGAGGCCTTGCTGCTGATTAATGTGACTGGTTCATGTCGAGGTCTTGGTGCTGATTAATGTGACTGGTTCATGTTGAGTCCTTGGTGCTGAATAATGTGACTGGTTCATGTTGAGGCCATGGTGCTGATTAATGTGACTGGTTCATGTTGAGTCCTTGGTGCTGATTAATGTGACTGGTTCATGTTGAGTCCTTGGTGCTGAATAATGTGACTGGTTCATGTTGAGGCCATGGTGCTGATTAATGTGACTGGTTCATGTTGAGTCCTTGGTGCTGATTAATGTGACTGGTTCATGTTGAGTCCTTGGTGCTGAATAATGTGACTGGTTTATGTCGAGGACTTGGTGCTGATTAATGTGACTGAGTTATGTTGACTTGGTGCTGATTAATGTGACTGGTTCATGTTGAGTCCTTGGTGCTGAATAATGTGACTGGTTCATGTTGAGGCCTTGGTGCTGATTAATGTGACTGGTTCATGTTGAGTCCTTGATGCTGAATAATGTGACTGGTTTATGTCGAGGACTTGGTGCTGATTAATGTGGCTGGTTTATATCGAGGCCTTTGTGCTGATTAACATGATTAATGTGACGGATTTATGTCGAGGCCTTGGTGCTGATTATTTAAATATGGCTGATTATGATGTAGATTGATGGAAATTATGCAAATAGGCTCAAAATGACCCAAACATGATGAACTAAAATGCCACGGAGGGTCAGCTTTCATTTTTCGTCATTCCGGAGATAGGGGGGAAGATAAGGTTAATATGACTGATTATGTTGTAGGGTTATGGTATTAACGCGACTGACATGACTGATGGTAATTAATGTGAATGATTATGTTGTAGGTTGATGGTAGTTCAGGAGATGGGGCATTCTCCGCACAGGGAGCCATCGTACTTGATCCAGGTGACAAGAGAAACAGCATAGCCAGCGAGACATATGCTGAAATTAACCCCTCCGGTGAGTTTCGTCTTTGATGAACCAGTTGTGAAACATTATAAAGGACTTCTCCACAAATGTTTTCGAACCCATTCTATCAAATGTGAACCACCTACCCTGTACAGACCCCAATTTGAATATTGCGCCCATTATGGCCTGTACATGTATGACTACTGCTGCCATATTGGAGAGGGGTCAAAATTTACACTTGTCTACCTGTCTCTGACAGGTACTCTTTGTAGGAGACCGGTAGAAAAATAAATTACCTGTCTCAAGTGAGTGACAGGTTGCCAAAAATAAAAAAAATAAAAATATTCATCATTAATTAATTCATTATTGACAAAAGCCCTTCAAACTGGATGCAGGAAACTGCCAACAGATCAATTAATGTATTATTAATTTGACACAAATTAAACTAATTCAAGCCCCCATGTACTGGAAGAATGTTGTTTTTTTTCTTCACATTTATGCAACATTACAAAAGACAAAAGCAACATTATTATTTCATATCATTAGCACGTTCAGGCTAATGTTGGGAGAAGACAGGTATTAACCATTCTTACCTGTCACACATACAGGGGTTGAAATTGTTTTCAAACATTTCAACCCCTGTATTGGATATCCTGTGGCGAGGTTGTTGTTTGATCAGTAACTGACAAAACTCTGAAATGGTTAGCATTTTTTGTAACCAATTAATTGTTGGCACTTTAAACGTTAGTATAGCTCAGCTATCAGCCTGGAGTATCTGATTGATAATTCCCAGAACGCGACATAAAACCTTAATTCTCTCTCTTGATAATTCCTGGTGTTGTTCGATGGTCCCAGTCGGCAAAGCATGCCCAAATTAGCAAAAATACCCTGAAAAATGTCCCTGAATTCTGGCAAAACAGGTAATCTTTGACTCAAAAGTGACACTTAATTAATGAGGAATCTCCATGAACATTGAACATTTAAAAATGTTAAAAAAAAAAAATGTTGGGTACAACATTTATTGTTGTATCCAGGGTGTAATCTGAAGCCCTGGATGTGATGTCTATGGTTCTAGCATCTTGCTGAAACAGACGCCTATGTGTGTTGATGTCTTGTGTTATTGATAATAAGCCTGCAGTAAATATTATTTTCACTCTCTCGTCATGAGTATATATCTCATTGCCTTTGACGTATTTCAGGAGGGAGCTATCAACAAGTTCCTGCCCCCCCACCTGTGGACAGTTTGAAGACAGTTGTCCAGCACCATGTCGATCCTATGAGAAAATCCGTGGGATCGACCAATGGAATCGACACGTCGCCAGAGCACAATGAGGAAGGTTACGCAATAGTGAGTAAGAAGGTTGGAGAGAGAGTTGTGATTAAGCATTCGATGATGACTGCCTCCCGCTCATTTGATGAACACCTGGGTCTGGTGGATCCACGACGTCCCGATGGAGCTCTGAGTCGGTCAATGGAGAACCGACGATCAGCGCCGTTAGCGACTGTGGAGAGCGATCACGATTTGTCCATCGACCCCGGTTACCAGACTGTGAAGGAAACAGCTGATATGGAATCAGAGCTGGACTCTGATCCCAATTACGAAACAGTGGAGGAAACGAAAAAGCGAGAGCAGGCGAAAAAAGCAAGCAGAAAAAACTCACAGAATGAGCGACGCGGGCGGCCATATCGCCCAAATGAATATGAGGAAGTGACTGATGTTCGAAACAATGGCCAGGAATCCAGCGATGATATCCGAAAACGTGTTCTTCAGAATCACCAATACGAGTTGATATCGGACGTTAGGGACCAGCAGAAGAAACAGCGTCAAAAAAATCCTGAGCAGTGATTGGCTAAGGAGGTGACTCTAAATAATGGCCATGTGACCATGTGGTCGCAAGGCTATATAAGGCCGCAAGACTGACTAAATTCTCTAGAAGGCAGCTTTCATCATGGGAACCGATCAGAGGCAGAGATCAATTAGAATATTTTAGTCCAGTCAGTTTAGAGGACTTGATCGAAAATATAACTGTCTGGCTGCTAACCAGTAATTATCCTTATTCAGCACTTTTTCTTCCTTTCTTCATGTTTGTCTGTGACATTCCCTATAATTTACAGATACGGCGAGGAAATTTTTGCTGAAGCATGGTCCATTGCGAATCAGAATGTTAGTATTTTGGGCCTGACCAATCAGAACTGGCAATTGTAGCTCTGGTTATACAGACCAATCAAGATGGAGATTACAAAGATTGAACATGGACTAATCAAGAAACAGATACAAGATTATTTATTTATTTATTACCTTATGTTCGTTTGGTGGAATAATGTGGAAGTACATGTAACATATTTGATGTAACATATTTGCCCAATTGGTTTAGTATTCTATGAAGTAGTCCGAACTCACAACTGTTGTAACATTAGTCTATGTTAATCAGTTACAGCTTTACTCTTGGCAGCCATTACACAGCCAAACTTTCACCAGTCATTTCCAGCTGGTTACCTTCACCAAACAGTACCGTGCAGTCCACAACTTAATGTATCTGGTAGGAAAGGTCCCCTTACAGTACTGTGCATTTTAAAATGGACCAGTAACTGAGTGCTCACTGGCAGGTACTGTTCAGTTACCAGACGGTGAACACGGTTACCGTCTCTGGTTACTGACAGGTTGTTCACCTGCTGGTTACCTGTAGTTTTCGACCAGTTACCATGTACAGTAACTATCTGGTAACCATCCTGTTGCCAACTGAATGGTACTGTCCAGTCACTCAGCGGATGGTAACCAGTGGATGCTAACTATGTGGTTACTGCACAGTAAACCTGCTGGTATTAGGACCTTTAATTCCTGCCAGTACTGTTCAGTTGCGAACCGCACAGTACCATGGTACAGTACAGCCATTTTCCTATGACCCAATCCTCTGTAGGTCATCTGTAGAGAGCCTGCAGGCTCTTCTATGTCCCCTACATTTAGGCAGTGTTCTATGCAGGAAAATTTGATGTCAGTCTTTATTTAATTTTTTGTAAATTTTGTTGATTTGAAGAATTTGCAAGAAAGGGTTAAACAGAAAGGGACTCAACTGAGTGTTCAGATGGTGTTTTTGGTACTCGAGTATTAAATCTTGAAACAAATTTAGAAAATAGCCCAAAGTATTTGACTTTCTGGTAAAAAACATTGGATTTCTTCAAAAAAGTAATGCATTTGATATTTGAGAAATGTTCTTTTGAAGGACACAGTGAGACCCTGTGTGGAACACTGATGTTGGCCCTTTCCCCAATCAGTCCTCCAGCTTAGGGCAGCATGGTTTGTACCATACCATGTTTGTCTGGCACAAGAGGTAAATTAAAGTGCCAAACAAATTAAGCTCTCTCACGATCCGTTGTGATCACCAGTGTCTGTAGAGCCTAATTTTGACAGGTGGGTTGATCAGACAAGGCCCAGGCCTGTCACTACTGTACATGTACCTGTGGTTACGGTGATTTCCAGGGGCTTGTTCACCAGTCAGAGAGAAAGTAACTGTGGACATGGAGTTAAGATGACATCTGTCACGTCAGAAAAGGATAAAAGAATCTACCTTGGCCTACATGATACATATAAGTCCGCTATTAATTTAACCAGTGCCATTGACTGTCAGATAGTTGAATTTTACAGCATGCAGAAGTGGATATTATTGAGACTCTCAATGTTGTACATATACATATGTGAATTTATGTTCACAAACATTGTGTTAACAGTTTGATCAGATTTCTGTGTACAGCTTTAATAATGTGTACTAATTCAAGTTAAATAGTACACATGTTTAAATTATGAAATGGACTTCTCCTTGAACCCACATTTTTATGCTGGCATATGGATTCTTTGGCCAATGAAACCATCCAATGTTCTGAAAAGTTGAGAATGGTCTGATATGACTGTGAGCTGATAATTGGTGTTTGTGAGCTGTTAAGTGGTGTTTTTAGTGCAAATATTTCTTCTGATGGAGCTGAAAATAATTATAATAAAATGAACTCCTCATCTTTCGGAATGCTGACAAGGCTATTAGAAGGTTGTGGAAACGGGATGGACCATCAGAAAGTGAAAGTGGAAGTTGTCCTCTATGTAAGAAACTGAGTACTACTTGTACACCCTACATCAGCTGTTCTCCAAAACCAAAGAAGCTGTTTACCTGGGAGATTATAACTTTCATTTTGTACAAAGACCCAGATGATAACCTCTTCTGTGAAGGAATAATGACATATTACTGGATAAAATGATTTTACAAAGTGCTTGGAAATGGATAAAAATAATATACAATGTAAACTCATCCCTGTCCTCAATGAACATGGTAAAAGAGTGCCTGTACATGCAGCTGAAATGTCAAGATTTTGGTTATGCATGGACCAAGTTGCCCGCGTTTTGTGGTTATATTGCTCAAGTTCATCCTGATATATACATTGTACATTGTCATTGGGAGCCTGTTGTTACTGGTTCAAGGGAAACCACTTATGGTCACCTTGGCCATAATTGACTGGTTCCACCTTTGAAAGCTGTTCAAAGATTGTTTTTACTAGTGTGCCATGTGGTTATAAATGAACACTGTGAAAAGTGAATTTTATGGTTACCAAGATGCCATGTCATTAAGAATGGAAACTAAGAAAGTGGAAGTTGGTGGTTACCAAAGTCAGTTGATATGGATAGAACCACTTCTATGTGGCATCTGTACCAATATGTCACCATGCATGGTCATGTGGTAACAAATGGAACCTGTGAAACTGGAGTTTGCAGCTACCAATTTACCAATGGAACCCATAGATGTTGAAGTTCCCAATATGTTATGTCGTTGTGATTGGAAACTCTTGAGGCTGAAGGTTGTGGTTCCTAATTTTTCATGTCGTTATGAGATGAAGTTTTTGGTTTCCAACAGTCTAAGCGGTTACAAATGGAACCTGTGAAAACTGAAGTTCATGGTTATCAGTATGCTACATGTTACAAGTACAACTGTAGTAACTTGGAAAACTGCTGGAAGTTTGTGGTACCAATATCATGAATATGCTGTGTGGTAACAAATGGAACCCGTGAAAACTTAAGATTGTGGGTAGGTCTGCCGTATGATACATGTATCATATGATTGCAAACCTGACAAAAGGGGAATGAAGAAAGAGGAAGTTTGCTTTATGTACCAAAATGGAAACTGAGTGATGGTTACAAAATGAATTACCTGAAACCTTTGGTGATGACTACAAGTGGACCATGGTGGATAGCGCTCTTGAAATTCTAGTTAAAAGTTGAACTACCAGGTTATATTATTATAATATGTTAAAACTGAAGTTACCTAGTGCTGCAGACCATATATGTTGCCATGATTTGAACTGTGTGAAGTATGTCACTTTCTGGGCATCTGAAAACTGGAAATTCAGCTGCAACCTTTCAGAATGTACAAACACACAGAATGATTTACAAACAAAGAGTCCACTGGATCTTCAGTCACCTGTAAAAGTAGAAATAATGACCACCTGTAGAGATAGATAAGGAACAGTCTCAAAGAGATTATAGTGAAGAAGCATGTTAAATGGACCACGTGAAAGCTCAATATAGGCTACATGTACAGTGAGGTACTGAGAAAATGTAGATTGTTTTGCTCATAACTGGGTCACAAATGTATATTTACTGCTACCATGTTCCAATATGGTCCAATTCTAAATGCTCACATTGTTAATACTTACCATAGTAAGGCCTGTTTTTATTTATTTGTTGGTTTACGGAATTAACTCGGTGAAATGTTTGACAGGAGGAGAGAATAAAAATAAGAGACAGATTCTCCATCCACATACATGGTAACTTCCCTATTAACTCTCCTTCCAGATTTCATTTGAAAAAGGCTAATTTTTACTGTACCTTGGTAAAAGGAAAACCTACTTTCCAAGATACACACAGAACAATAAATTTGAACACTCCCATTTTCATTGCGGGGTTCGTGCTGCTGATAGCACAGAGAATCAACATACCCACCCGAATGTACTAACTTTTGTGAATGCAGGGAAGCAACGAGAGACAGCGATATAGAATCAGACTGAATTGGTATTACTCATAGTCCAATGTGACTATGGTACAAAAGTTGATTTGGTAAACTTGGTATTCCCATAATTTTATCCCATCTCGGTCACTCCTGGGAAAATATATAGTCGCTCACACATGGCTGTGACGTGTCTGCACACAACACACTATGGTGGTCGAATGGGCTATAAGGTGCATCACTGGTCATGCTGGTGATCACTAGTACTAGCCTCACACCACTGAATCACTGGTGCATGTGTGAAAGTTTGCCAGTTACTTGCCAACAGGTGGTGGTTCTCTCTGGGTACTCCGACTTCCTTCACCATCCAAACTGGCTGTCGCCATATGAGTGAAATTACCTTGCATGGGACATTATACCAAATCCCCCGCCCCCCACACACACACACTATCGATCACTTGTTAAGTTTCCAACCACAATGTTTATCAAATTGAATACTTAACATTATTCAACAATGGCCACTGATACATGTAAATACCATGATTAGGCCTAAATTAAAAAGGTGTTTGTTTGTGGTAACCCGACCGACCCAACAATACCCCCGCGGCTCAAAACTTGTTAAGAAATATTTTTTGGGAATTTTTTTGTTCCCCTAAATCTGTCGAAGAAAATCAAATGTTTACAGTTCGAAAACTCGTGGGAACAGCCTCGCTGATTTCCCGGGTTGAAGGGCAATCGGGAGCCCTCAAAATTTTTAACATAGCAAAGTTACCTGAGGGTTCCCGATAGCAGACCGCATGGTTGAAAATGGCGGCCCACCAGTGTTGCATTTTTTCAGGAAAAAGAACTGTAAATGGCCACTGTGCCGAATAAATAAGAAAGGATTAAGATTTAACTAAGGTTGCCTATTGGGTGAACTCTTTAAGCACATTTGCCGTACGGTATAGTTATCGAGGATAAATATTTGTCTCTTTGCTGATCGATGTACGACCATCGCGGAAGGAGGAATGAGAATTCCGAGACAACAATGGCAGTGGCCGGTTGAAATGATAACAGGTGATCTGTGATACCGTTTTTTCGTGAATATATTATTTATGATTCGTGGCGATTTCATTCAGAGTTACGTCGAGAGATTTATCTATTGGCTATAATCCCCAGAAATATGCAGGGAAGAGATCTGTAGCAAAGACGGCAGCGTGGAGCCAACGTTATCATGGTTATGTCAAACAACAACAACTACTCAATGAAAAGTTACGCTTCTCAGTTGTTCTTGAAGCATCCTAGCCATGATATTTTGGATTAAATTTCTGCTGCATTACAGGGCATACATACTTAGCAGTTAAACCAAAATGCAGTACCCTTCTTGTCATTAACTACGAGGAATACCTGATTCATAAATTATTACTTTTTTGAACTATTGCCTGTCTCGCATGGCGATGGGATGGGATTTTCGGCAATATATGTTCTCGGAGAAGTGAAATTCCCCACAGTATCTATACTTATTTTGTGCATTTTTATTCTGAAATTTGAAGGAAATCTGTTCAGAACCAAAGAAAATCTTCAATACCTTGCATGTTATTTTCAAAGCAGAATGACGTTGGGCTTGCAATGTTGTACCATTGTAGGCGCTATGAAAATAACCTGTGAGGATACTATTGGTAAATTTCAGAATAAAAATGCACAAATAACATATAGATACTGTGAAGAATATCAGTGCTTTGAGATAAACTGGCTCCGATATTTCGCCGAAAATCCTATCCTATCGTAATTTGAGACAGACAGTAAACTGACTGCCCAATAAAAAAATAAAGTAAATTTTCGACCGACCGACCCATTCTCACTGACCAGGGTCTGTTACCCCAAACAAACACCTTTTCACGGGGCAATGTAGGCCCGTAGGGACTAATGGTCCTGTCTTGTAGTCAGAAAAAATTGAGCACCAGCTCTGTGTCTTGCTAACACAGCAAAAGATAGTTCTTACACGACAAGAAAGAGGTCTGAAACTTCCTTCTTTAGAGTGTCCAGGTTTCTGTGTTTTTAATGTTCGCGTATAGTTGCAGGTCTGATATGTTTAAGTCACATTTCCATTTATCTAATTTTATGCGTGTTTTCATTCATTTTCCAGTGGCACTACTTTCGTGCTTAAAATATGTCGTCTGCTAAACCACAGATTTTGAGAGGCGCATGTTGAGTGATTTTGTGGGACTAACTCATTCTCATTAGAAAGCGTGTTTGGGCAGTAATTTAGTATTAAATAATACCAGTATAAGTGTAATTCATTGTAGAAAACAATGAGATATTTCACTTTGCCTGTATTCATTCACATTTTCATGAAATATGTGTGTTGAGTTAGTTTGGAATTTTCGCCATTTAAGCTTGCCCCTCAAGACCCTCTGCATTATCTTTTTATAGTAAGTTTCTAAAATCCAGTGGTGGTCAAAATTCTGCTTCTGAAATATTCATGGAATGTTGCAAGCATTTCCCCCTGATCTACAGAAAGAGCTCTGCATATCACAAACACGCGGTGTTTGAAGCTGTAAGGTGACCGGGGAGATAACCAAATAGAACTGTAATATACTAGGGGTGTACTGACGGCAGGAGGTACATGAAACAATATGATGCCATGAGAGGATGCATCCCAGCATAGCTCCAGTCCAATTAACCATCAGGACTTTACATTGTATCTTAATACTCATTTTTACCCCTCGGCCAATTTTGGCCATGGGGTATTGTCGTCTTGTACGTCCGTCTGTTCGTACGTCCGTACGTCAGTACGTGAGCGAGATAGACGGAAAACGGTTCCACTGAAGAATTCCAAATTTGGTATGCTTATTTACCTAGTCAAGGACCAGAAGCCTATTGAATTGGGACCTGATTGGGTGGAAACCTTGGTGGCCATCTTTAATTTTATGCAAAATGGATAATGACCCATATCTCAGAAACCATTCAACTGTTCAATATGAAAGTTGGTATACATCATCGATACATCAAGCAGCTTTCAATGAATTACCAAACCGGCTTTTCTGATTAGCTGGAAATCCTGGAGGCCATCTTTAATTTATGCAAAATCGATAATGATACATATCTCTGTTACCATTCAATTGTTTTATATGAAAGTTGGTATACATCATCGATGCATACAGATACTTTAAATCGGGACCTGATTGACTGAAAACCTTGGCGGCCATCTTTAATTTATGCAAAAACTTTAATGATATATATCTCTATCATTTAAGTGTTCTATACCAAACTTGGTATACAGCATCGATGTATCAAGAGACTTGCAATGAATAACCACATCAGTTCCTCTGAGTGGGGAGAAGGATGGGCGGCCATCTTCAATTTATGCAAAATTAATGATCTCGTTCTCTGATACCGTTCAAGTGCTCGATGTAAAATTTGGTATACATCATCGATGCATCAAGAGACTTACGACAAATGACAGTTCTGGTTTCTCTGATTGGGCGGAAACCTTGGTGGCCATCTTTAATTTATGCAAAATCTTTAATGATGTATATCTCTGATACCATTTCAGTGTTCTATACGAAACTTGGTATACAGCATCAATGTATCAAGAGAGTTTCAATTAATAACCACATCAGTTCCTCTGAGTGGCGGGAAGGATGAGCGGCCATCTTTAATTTATGCAAAATCATTAATGATCTCTATCTCTGATACCGTTTAAACGCTCGATGTAAAATTTGGTATACATCATTGATGCATCAAGAAACTTATGTAATGAATACCGGTTTCTCTGATTGGACCTGACATCTTGGTTCAAATTGAATACATTATGAATGTACCCAGAGCCAAGGGGTTTTCAGATGCGCAGCTTTGTATTGTTATTTACTGCTGAAGGATATGCTTTCGATTATCTGAAAAAAGTGAAAATTTTTACAAATATTGGTAACATGCAGTGAAGACATTATTTTATCATTTCATCAGGTTGGTTTCATAATAAATGTCTGTCCCAGCGGGTTTTTTTAAAATATATATATGTGTACAATTACACTAATGCACTAGAGATCCTTGTTGAGAGGAATGTGTGAGACTACAAGTATGGCTCTTCGCCATGAGATGGAACATCAAAGAGTTAGTGGAATTATTCCAACAGCCTATTTTACATTTAAATAGCCCCGTTTCAGTGCCTAAGGCTCTAGTTAATTTAGGCCTTATTGGTTCGAAAACACAGAACTGCTTGGTTCTAATTCTATTTGAACGGAATGTGCAAAGCGCCCACAATGGACAATGATTGCCAAACGTGGAATGGTCTTAAATAATTTTTTTTCTGGTTCTAAGCCCATCAAAAGAGCTTTATTCAGAAAAGGATGTGATTCTTCATTTTTCAGTGGGCTGAAGTCTATTGTTTCAAATGAAATCTCATAATTTGAGAGATTTTCAACAATTGTTTTTCCAAATTTAGGTAATTTTTAATGAAATTTGACATTTCTATTATTCAATTTCAGAAAAAAATGAGAAGAAAGAGAGGAAAATATAAAAATATTGCTCAGAACCAGAAAGTTGTTTTTTCTCCACTTACTGAACTTTAGCCTCAAGACTCCGTAAACCAAGAAATAAAAGAAATTGCCTCAGATCTGTCTGTTTTGTCCATTGTATATGTTACTTTGTATTATATAAGCTGTACAGATAATGTTATGACCAATAAGTTTAGTTAGTAGCATGTAACCATGGTAGCCCATAATGCTATATTGTATATTATTACATGTATGTTTGTATAATCAGTATATGTACATCATAAACAGCTTTTATCATATTCATTTGATCATGGGTGTGCTACTGGCAGTCAGAAACTACTGTTCAAATGTCATATCTGTATGGCCTGTTCCCGTCCCTTCAGGCATTCCAGGCCTTGTAATGAGAAAATGACAGGCGATCACTGCTGCAGTCTGGTAAGTTGACCAGAGCACTATTCCCCCAGTCAAGTCTCACTTAAAACCAGATCAGAGTTAATCTTCATCAATTGATTTCTGTGCTTTGGAAATTTCTGAAACTAGAGTATGTTTTGTGAACTGTATTTCCTAATGTTAATTTTATGAGTCGTATCCCAGTATGAAACCCCAGTTGGAACAGCCAGCTGTGAAGCAGGGCTGTCTGTGAAGCAGGACTATCTGTGACAATATTATACAGTGATTCAGGTGAGCACTACACTGCTCTTCTCAGAATTAATTCACATGAGAAATGAGCGAAGACCATCATCTGCTCTTCTATCATTTCAAGGCAGTGCAGAAGATTTGTTTTATCTCTTACTAACTGAATGGTACAGAATGTGTCCTTCATTTCAACAAGGTGTCTGGTCAGATGGGGGTAAATGTATTCATGTTTTAGGTTGTTTTATGTTTGATTGTTAAGTTTGGGATGACCATATTTTCATTTTCGGAAAATGGCACTCTTTCCATTATTTTTTATGATGGTCTGGGGAATTGTAACAATCTGGTATTCTGAACTTTTAGATGAAGTGCTGAATGCCAGACTACCACATGTCTTGGAATGCTATTTTTCTGTGATTAGGTCATCAGCCAGGCAGGTGTACTGGCATGACTGGGTGAAACATTGGGTTGGACATCAGTACATAAATGCAGTTCTTGTCTATTTGAGGTGCCATACAGAGAGAGTAAAAAAAAAAATGATGTCCACCTTATACGTACACCATATAAGGCGGTATCACAAGAAAGGGGTCTTTTTGTGCCAAAAAAAGAGAAAAATCTCTTTCTTTTGACGCAGCCATATATGTAGATGTATTGCAGACATAAATTAATATTTCATGTGTTAAATTCATATAAAGTTAAAATGTAACACTTATTGATCGCGTAATTGTGTTCAATTGTTAACTTCCATATTCAATTTTGAACTTTAGCATTCTAACCATTAACGCAGGTATTCAAATGTAGAACGCATTATGGAACAACTTTAACACGCATATTCAAAGTTTGAACAATAGCATTCTAAACTCTAACATAAGTGTTAACAATGCATTCTGCATTATCATAATATCTGCGTTTTAATGCTAAAGTTCAATATTGAACATGGAAGTTAACAATTTGAACCATTGGTTACAGTTTTGACTGGACAATAAGTTAACACCTAACTTTACATTGTATACAATACATCATTTATAACTTTAGATGAACAAAACACCACCACAGACAGACATATTTATTGAATCACCCTTTGTAGTTCCCCATTTGGTGTCTGACGAAGAGCAAATTTAACCCAAGATCGGAAAGCTGTCAATTTCAACTTGATGTTCTCTCATATTTGATGACATATTACGCCATACTGGAATCAAGTTCATTTGGTTTTGGTCATACACGATACAGTTGTTGAATGTGCCATATTTCAATGATGTGTGCATGAATCTCAATGTACAAAGTTTATAGCTATAGGTTCATTGCTAAGATGTCATTTCGTCTGTGTTTATCGCTTCAATTTCACACTCCAGACGCCATGTCATGGGTAATATTTCGTACTGTAAGCTGGGGTATCTTGCACCTTCCACTGCTTTTGTCATTGACTCTTGTTTGGTCTTCGGGAGTCCAACATTATTATAAGGTTGGTTATTATGTAAGCTGTGAAATTTCTATATCCTATTTTCATTGGCTATCGGTCGGCATCGCGATGTCCAGTGTACATGGTATAATGATGACTGGTTTCCTTTCTTTAAAGATGATAATTCTTTCATCGCAAAGCTGTCGGAAGCGGAGAAATTTATTATTTTTGATAATGAACGAATGATCTATGGTATGCAAATAGGTATTAAAAGTTTGTGGTGATCACATGATCCACAGTATGCAAAATGCTGACGTAAATTTAGACTGGTGGAGGTCCACTCCAATACTGATGACATGCACTGATCTGCTGAAGGAGTCTCTCGCAAAAACAATTTGCAGGGAACCAACCTTAATGTAAAATATTGTGAATGATGGACCGGCTTTCCCCTTGTCGGTGTTTTTTTTTTTTTTTATAACAGAGGTTCCGTTGTATGTCGAAGGTAGATAGCTGTGGCTGGACATTTGAACTGTCTTGTTACACTGGACATTCGAAACAGGAAAAATAATTTTGGTCAACAAGATTCCATCAAAAGAAAGTCATCCATGGGATGCTATTTTATTTATCAGTTTTGAAGCAGGTCTGTAAGTAATTGAATTATCCGAATTGTTGCCGTGATTCTGACAGTATTATTGTAAGTGCATGATTTATAATTCTGGTCATTACAACATGCACAGAAATGTGTCCTTGCTCGACTGGAACAAATTTCTTCTATTTAGTCTCTGTCTTCACACTTGGTAAAAATAGTCCCTGGTCACCGAGCCAACAACGCATTCTGAAAGAGAACCGCTTACTCTAGGCGTGTAAAGAATTAATGTTAGCTACAATTGTCCAGTCCAGAACAAAATTAACTTAATTGAGCTAAAAGGTATTGATAAGAGTTCCTTACTTAAGGATCTCCGCTGCTGGTAAATCAAGGTAATAGGGAATAGCCCTAGTTTTGAAGCACATTCATGAAAAATTCATATGATTAGTATTTAACTTTTTTTTATATTCTGTTTGCAGATAATCGCAATGTCTATCAAAATTTATCAAATTGGATGGATGTTGTTGTGCAAAATTCTCGGCTAGAAGACTTTTAAAGGAAATCCCTATCCCTTAACCTAGGAAAGGGAGATAACCCAATAGGAAAAACCGACAATGGCTGCTGAAGTCAAAAATCACCCACGGACATCCTTAAAAATATTCAAATTGCTCAGCTTGTAAATATTGTTAACGGTTTTATATCTTACATCATTATATTTTCCCAGCCATTGTACCAACAAATACGGTTTAGATGACTTTCGATTCGAAACAATATTTGTGGTTGGCTGTCTAATCTTTACAAACTGACCAAATCTTTGATTCCAGTAAAATGATGCAATACATTCCAGAAACTCGCTAAGCCAGTGTGATAAGAATGACTCGAGTGCTTTTGTGGTTGAGGAATCGGGACATGTTTCAATGTGATGTTAATCTAAATGCTTGGCACAGAACCTGGCAATATAGGCTGTAGAGAGATGACCTACTTTGCACAACCGGAAAAATGGTGTTGAATTTCGACTGATACCATATATCTCCAACACCAACACCCTTTATTGGTGTTGGCCAACACCATTAGTTTGTGTTGGCCAACACCATTAGTTTGTGTTGAGCGAGTATTAGCAATTGTCAGTGAACACAAAAATATAGTGTTGAACAATTTTCAACACCCTTTATTATTGTTGACCGACACCATTATTTTGTGTTGCTGGCCTCAACATTTTTTTTTAGTGTTCACATTGGTCAACACGATTTCTCAAGACCACTTTATAGTGTTGACCAGCCCTCAACACTAATTCACAAATGTGTGTAGACACGAGAGTCCGTGTTGGTAAGTTTTTTGACACCATGGAACAAAAATAGTCAGATATTGCTTGTTCGTTCTTCAGTCGAGTCTGATAATTGTTGATCACATTGTTTGTGTGTACATTGGTTACAAATCTACGCTATATCGGTATTGCCATGGACAACGTAGTTGTCGTTGGAGATGCGCTCCATAAAAGGCGTGTATATACGGCTTCATCTGTCCTGGGTGGTTAAACTTAGAGATCAGTTTTGTTCTATTGCATACATCTAACATGTATTGCTGAATTGATATACTTATAGTCCTCTGTGATCTTCTCAGTAGTATTAAGAGGGTAATATTTTGTCGCCTGTAACTGCGGTGAACTTGAACACTGTTTAAATGCGACCCACGAAATATTCTTTTCAATGGGTTGGGGGAAAAAGTCCGCTGTATGTAACCTATTCAAAATGGAGCTTTTGATGAAGTCCTATACGATACTATTCCGGCATCATGGACATCAAATTTCATGGACAACAATATAGAAACTATTTTGCTAGTTCGTCTTCTATTTTTTCCAAAATCCAATAATAATGCCGGATTCTGTTTTGAAAATTATAAATTGACCAATCCAGTTTGATCTCTTGAAGCACATCTGACTATATGAATCAGGTGCAGTTTTTCATCATTTATGACTATGAATTATAACATAAAATAACTAAATAAAGAGCTTTACATAAATTTCAACCACAGTGAATTGGATATAGGCTCTCCTATGTGGCAAGTGGTCTACTATATACCTTGAGACCTGTTACGTTAATTTCACAAACGAGAACGGTTTTACTTGTTAAACTCACTCATTGAGTGTCCCTTATATTACACTCCCTTAATTATGCTCTGAGTAGTTGTGCTTAATATTTATTCATTGATCAGTGCAGGCTAAATATTAGAAGTTATGCCTTTCGTGGTATGTGTTCAGTATAAATGTCACACGATTTTATCTTGTGTATAGGCCTATAATCAGTATGTAAGTGATATATGGTATAATTACACGTGAATGTATTAAATATTGCTATACAGTTATTGTGAGGTATTATGTGGATGTATATTATAACAATTAACACCGATTTATGGACTTGGAACAGGTGCTTTAAAATGTCAGCCGAGATGCATGTTAAGTGCTAAGAGAATGGTGTACTAGGACGTTTTCACCAATTGATTTACCCTGTTTACACTGGTGTTCTTTCACTAAGTATATCCAGTTACTGTTTGGCACTATTAAGTGCCCTCGGCAAACTATACATGGTATCTAAAATGGTCTGCGTACATTGGATGGAAAATGTGGGCTTAGAGGAGTCGTGGTTTGCAATCATTCATTCTGAAATATCATGATCAGTGATAACTGAATACAGTCTAGTGGGCCCTTACAAAAATAGTCTGTTCTTTTCTCAATAACAGTCGGTAGAATTTTTGTGTTGACACTGTGTTGAATGTTTTAGAACGTGTAACGCTATATACTCTACTTTATGGAGCGGTACTTTGTATTCGCCAATGTTGAATTTGCTAAACCAATGACGTGTATATAGGGATGTTCATGTTCCAAGTATTGTTCAGTAATATATTCTGTTATCCGTGGTTCAAGTATTTCATTTCGTACACTGGTGTACTGTGGCTTACAGTCTTGTGCAGCATAAAATGTCTTCATACAGGACGATGTTTATATTTTCTAGAATAAATATGAGCAAATTAAACGCTCCAGCTTCATTTGTTTGTCATTATTTCCTACTTTATCCATTGGGAATGAGTGACTTTCCTTCTGGATTTGGTTTGCTTCCCTATATGCTACATTCTCAATACCGTACATATGGCATTCAGATTTCCAACATCACATCATATTAAATGTCTTGCTGGCAGTGGAATATATTCAGAAAGCAATTTCAATAAAAAACAAGTGAGAAATGACTACATTGTAGTCAAAACCTGCGGCAGTGGTGATAATACAGTGAAAGACATATCAGAGGAGGTAGTGGTTATTGTAGAAAAAAGCGCCAATCTGCCTGTGTTTTTATGCCGAGGGAAGTAATTTTCAACTTGTAACCCACAATTGTAGGGATTGCGTAATAGTTCTGATACCATATAGATATATTCACTTTCCCCATTCAAAGTCCGACGATTTGACAGACGAACTCACCATGATCGCTTTGGCAATGTTTTGGTACAAGTATCGTGTATGCCAAGTTTCAAAACATTCGGTTCAGTCGTTACTTTTTGCAAATCAAGAAGGCTTTAAAATATTTGGAAATCCAAACAAATTTCGAGGATTTAGTCATAGCGCGAAAATCTGCGCTCTTCAGTCTCCCTTCTCGCTTAATTTGCCGATCAAAATGGAAAATTTATATTTCCTTCAAAGTTATTTTCAATAAATTTAGTATCAGATCTATCACCTCGATCTGTGAAACTACGGAATGGGATTTGAGGCTTTATCGAACTGTCCAAGAGGCATAATGACACTTTTTCACTATTCAAATTGAGGCCTGTTACAGTCTTGATATTCGATTAAAATAATTAATTAAGTTTCTGCATTTACGTTCGTTATGATCTGCGAACTAAATTCCTTGCCACTATTTTCCACGCAGCAAGTCAATACCAAGACATGGTTTGCTTCTTCTATATAAATGATTAACTATTTCATTCTTAAGAAATATCATCTCATCTGACATTTTCGGCCAAGCCTTTTCGAAGGTTGCTAATTTTATGAATTTCTTTTCTTTAAAATCAAATTCTGCAAACAAGAAACCTTTCTAGTCAGTATCTATGGATATCTTCCTGTACTCAATTCGCGAATATGCTTGTCACTAAGTCATTCCGAAGGTGATTCAAGTGCGAAGTCAATGTGAAAGGTATCTATGTATCAAAATCAAACTCAAAAACCCCTCCAGGAAAACAGGGGCCCTAGCTTTTGGCCACGAGGTCAACTAGATCGTTTCTATGGCCAGTATCTGCTATATATGACGTAATTCCATACGTAAAACTGATTGACAAAGTAACGTATAGAATTTTGTATAGAACCAGTAAATTCTAGCAGAAATGGGCTCTGACTTGAGAGAATGATGTCAAATGCAATATGTTTCTGCGCATTGTCTGCTGATATTGAATTTACGGAAGTGATTTATGCTATTCTAAAGGGATTGTGAGTGCGGAAGAGGACGGGAACATCAATACCAGCGAATCAAGGAACTGGCTTGCGAGAATGAGGATAGAGAGGCTGTGTTCCGAAAGAGAATCATTCAAAATAGCTATTTGCCAAATGTCATGCTTGTAACCGGAAGTGCACAATATAACTGCACGACTGCGAGGTATTGTTCGCGCACAGGGGTGTCTAACTCATTAAATACTACATAGTCATTTCTGTCTCTTCCAAGTGGGCTACCATTTGAAATTGTCCGGTAATGAGTGAGTCCATCTGAATCCTTTCGTCGGCAAAATAAGCATTCAAGATTCAATATTTTGTTGTACAAACGCCAGTCAAAGAAACAATTGAACAGGGACATGAATATTTATATATATGTTATATCTGAGAGATATGTTATATCTGAGTGTTACCGTTGATATTAGAACCTTGATTTTTGGCATGAAGGTGCATTAGGGGACTGTCACCAGCATGTTTCGAGCTGACCTACTTTTGATGAAAATTTCTGTTGATTTTTAATTAAAATCACTGGTGAAACTAACTTGAGCCGTGCCTATCTTAATATAGGCAGGATTTCAACTGGGGGTCCACGAGTTCAGCGTGCGTATGAGTCCTAATGCCTACCCTACTTCTTATGTCCTGTGACGTTATTCACACTGGGCATGAAGGTGCATTAGGGGACTGTTGCCAGCATGTTTCAAGCTGACCTACTTTTGATGAAAATTTCTGTTGATTTTTGATCAAAATCACTGGTGATTCTAACTTGAGCCGTGCCCATCTTAATATTGGCAGGATTTCAACTGGGGGTTCAAGAGTCCAGTGCGTGTCGGAGTCCTAATGCCTACCCTACTTCGTAGGTCCTTTGACGTTATTCACACTATTCTCATGTATAATAAATCCAATCCGGAAATTAACGAAGCAATAATTCATTCCACCGAATATAGTTGCAAATGAATTTAAACGCGCTTGAATGCAGTGTTGTCATGTGAGATTGGAGGGGGAAAAGAAAAGTGTGGCAGAGATCACACTCTCTTAGCGCATGCGCATTTCAAAAAGTCACAAGAAGAACAAGAACAACAAGAACAACAACAACGCGAGCCTCCCGTAGACCTGCGTGCCGCAGGTAAAAACAACTAGATCCACATTCAGCCTTTTCACAAGCTTCAGTTATGTTGCAAATGAATAATCTACATGCTAAGTGATGCCTCAAGAGATCGTTCCAAATATGTTAGTTTCCCGATGCTGCACTGAGTAGTCTGGAAATGGGGAAGTCTTTTTAAATCCAGTGTACCAGAGGTTGATACTGTTTCCCATCGTGCAGTAGAGATTTCAAAAATGCACGAAATGCCCTTGAGCCTCGTCTAGATACCACGGTTTGACTGATGACAAATTCGTTGACACCGAACATTCAGACCCGAGAATACGGTGCATTCTCGGACGTAGCCTTAGTATCTCAGCCGTGCTTTTATTGCAGCTGTTCATGTGGAGACTATGAAGTATCCACACGGCCCCTAGCACCGGCTTAAGCGAAATTAGATACGCTAGATCGGGAGCTGTGATGACATGACATTTTACAAGACCTGATGTTCTGTACATGAATCCTAATCACTGACCATTACTCTTTATCCAAATTAATTTTTCAGAGAATGTATCAAAGTTCTTACCTCGAGATTCGCATTCAACGTCCGTGCTACAGCTGTTGTGAGAAAGAATGGTAGCAATACTAGAATACCCTTTATTTTTTGCCAAGGAAAATACATTCGGCCATGGAGGTTTACAGTTCCGATATGCCGTCTATATGGTGATACGCAAATCATTCCACTTCTCTCTTGCGGCGTATTGGTAGGACTCCAACTGGGAAAGGACCGATTCGACTTTTTCAGTCATCTTGGCTTTATTATGCTGATTATATGATTCTGAGGAGGGCCTTGTCCACACATCAGTCATCAATGGTGCTTGGTGATAGAACATTGAAAAGATGCCAGGCAACTCCACAGTCTCTTTTCGAGAAAGTCCACTGACACATGTATCCAGATTACAGTATTGGTCCGTATTGCTTGAAGAAAGCGACATTTGCAGCTGACATCAAACGATGGCCGCCAATTGTAAACCCAATGTTTAATCACCAGCTGATCTGCGATGAAAGCGTGCAAGGCCCTCTCCAGAATCATATAATCGTCATAATAAAACCAAGATGACTGAAACGGTCAAATCGTCCCTTTCCCATTTTGAGTCTTACAAATACGCGACAAGAGCGGTGCAATGATTTGCGTATCACCATATAGACGGCAAACCGCAACTGTAAATCTCCATGGCCGAATGTATTTTCCTTGGCGATATGCTTAGGATATTCTAGTATTGCTGCCATTCTTTCTCAGAACAGCTTTGGCACGGAAGTTGAATACGAATCTTGAGCTAAGAACTTTTATTTGTCTTTATCAATTTGCTTATACAAGCGGTATTATGTGTCAAATCATTTCGTAAATCCATTACCTCATCACAATATAATTAACATTACAGGGTTTAACCGAGAAGAAATCTTTCAGCTGTTTGGATTGTATAGTAAAAAAATGTTCATTCAATTTTGCACAATCTCTCACGGCCAAAAGCGCCGCAAAACCGGGTGGATGGATGTTTGAAATTGGGCTTTAGTCTGGATTTAACCAAAATAATATTTCAGTATAATCTCACAGCAGATATGGTGATAGATTTGCTTTGGTTTAAGGTGTCATATTTTTAAATTATTTGGAGAAATCCATGCTATAAATATATGGCATAAACCATGCAAAAATTTCTGAAAACCGAAAAGTAATAAAACTAAGTGAATTTCAAAAGAAAGTCGACACTGTATTACTTCACTTTTGATAATGAGTGTTTACAATGTAAAACATGGTTAGACTCTGAGTGAAACGCAACTTCTGAAAAAAACCCGTATAGTAACCGCTGGAGGATTTCTTTTACCACCTTCCATTCTATCATGGGTTTCGAACAAACCAATCAAACATTATATTCACGCTTTGATTGTACCCGTGAATGTGCAGTCATCGTTGTGTTGAAATTCCAAGTTCTCAAGAGTTTACTAGCCAAATATCGTCTCACATATAACAATAAGTGTGCTGCTTTTTCTTCGATCCGAGAGCTTCATCGTATGACATATCTGCATTAGTTCCGAGAAGAATGATTTGCGACGTTGAATGAAAAGCCCTATTTCCACCACAAATGATACTGACAGGGGCGTCGTTAGGGGGGGGTCGTCAGGTGCGAACGACCCCCCCTTGGACGCGCCAAAAAAAAACAGAAGAAAAGGAAAAAAAAAAAAAAAAAAAAAAGCAAAAAACAAACAAAAAAACAGAGAAAACAAAAAAAGCAAAAGGGAAAAGAAAGAAATAAAAAATGTCAGTCTCCAGGCTCTTTAGCATGCTCCGTTCCAGTAGTGACGCGTCAGTTAGCTCAACACTGGGTTTACCACGACTTTCCGTTTTATGGTCATAAAGTGGATTGTGAAAGAGCTGTAGCTCTGTTCATGAGACTCAACCCTCGATGGATACAGCAGGGGAACCATCGACGGATAAAGCAGGCGAATTTACTATTCAATTAATCATTAACACTAACTCGTGTGTTTTTTTCCTTCTGCTCGATGCGTGTGGATTTGATAATGAAGCGTCGGCAGCCTCGGTCTACCGTTGGCGAAGTGCAAAACGGGCAATAAACTGAAAGCTGTATATGTATAAGCTTTGCTGAAGGCTATACTACATTCGTGATATTTCATTTCCGGGAAATATATCAGTTTAATTTTTTTCTAGTCAGTATTTTACCATGGCCACGTTTTAATGAGTGATATTGGTTTCACTTTTCTAGTCACTTTTCTCGTTCACCATGCATGGCCACGAGATATAGTCCACGATACACAGTTTGATATTCTACACAATATTATTGTGATATTTTCAGCAAAAGTTTAATGTTCACAGTCATAACATGACATCTGAATCGTAAAGTGATATGATGATGTTTAGTTTTAATCATTTTAACATGGTTACAGTGGCGTCGGAAGCGGAGGGGCCAAACATACGTGAAAATAGAACAATAAATCTGCATACATTACGTTCGAATTTATTTCTGGGAAAACTCTTAGAACGCGTCCTTGGAGATCTGGAACTTCGGCTCGTGAACCCTCGCCTGTTGGGCTGTGAGGATTTTCTTGTTTTATCTTTGTGTGAATGAATCGTATCTGTAGGCATATTGGTTTCCCTCCCAAGAACTAAAAGTCATCGTTTTGTATGTTTTAAATATAACTAGAACGTCAAATGGATGAAGGCATGAGATGCGATGTTTTCAATATCGATGCATGCTTATAATTACGAAAAAAATTGTGAAAATAGAATCATAAATGTGCATGCAGTATGATCAGTTTTATTTCCGAAAAAAGTTCAGAACGCATCTCCGGCAATCTAGGACCCCGGAGCTTCCGGGGCCTAGGCGGCTCCTGGACCCCCGCCTGTTACGCTGTGATAGTGATCCCCCACTTTCAATTACGTTTCGACGCCACTGGGTTAGCCTACGAGGTATATCGGCCCAAAGCAGTATCATTGTGTTTTCAAGATGACAAGAGAATAAAATATAATACTGATATTTGACAAATGACGTGTTAGTTTAATTGTTGGAAATCGCTCAGAATGCATCTCAGGCCATCTAAGGTCCCAGAGCTGTATAATATAACCCTAAATCTGCATACATTATGTTCATAATTAATTCCGGGGAAAACGCTTAGAACGCATCTCCGGCGATCTAGGACCCCGGAGCTTCCGGGGCCTAGGCGGCCCCTGGACCCTCGCCTAAAGTGCTATGATAATCGACCCCCCTTTGAAAAATCCTAGCGACGCGCATGTACTGGGCGAGATATATGAGCCACGCCCATAACTCTTTGTAACATTGCAACTCTGAGAGAGAGGTATTAACTATGTACTGAAACATCCTTTACAACGTCTCTCTTATAATGGTGAATGTAAAGGTAGCATCCGTATCCATCGGTAATTGAACTCTTTCTGAAATGGTCATCTCTCAACAAGATTGACAGGTAGACGTGTGCATAAGACATTCTGTAACTACTGATGGAGCGATATGCAAGAGGTGGGAAAAATTGAGGACGTCTGGCGACTGGATAACAACCATATGATTCCACAGGAAAGTTTTCCCCGGCATCTTATATTCAGAACCGAGAATACGGTGGATTCTCGGACGTAGCCTTAGTGTCTCAGCCGCGTTTTTATTGCAGTTGTTCATGTGGAGACTATGAAGTATCCACGCGGCCCCTAGCACCGGCTTAAGCGGAATTAGATACGTTAGCTCGGGAGCTGTGCTGACCGATCAGCTTAAATAAATAACTCATCTGGTGTTAATGGGTTAGCATAGAGGACGTCAGTAGTATATAAAGGCTATTTGACCGCGCCTTTCACCCGGATGTAGTGACGTCACGGGGAGGATTGGGGAGGAACTAGTGGCGCCATCTGTACACATTGGTGGCAAAAACCCGCACTAGGGGGAGACAACTCGATCTGCATATTGGCGGCTGTGTGGTGGTGGTGGTGGTGGTGGTCAAAATGGCGGCGTGTGTGTGTGGTCAAAATGGCGGCGTGTGTGTGTGGTAAAAATGGCGGCGTGTGTGTGTGTGGTCAAAATGGCGGCGTGTGTGTGTGGTCAAAATGGCGGCGTGTGTGTGTGGTCAAAATGGCGGCCTTGTGGGTGGTGGTGGTGGTGGTGGGACCAAAATGGCGGCATCGAGTGAGAGATCAAGGCATGTCTAGACTTGTTCTGGGTTGTACAGTTCTGCCATGCGGAGGATGGGTACTAGTATTTCGCTGACGTCCTAGTAATAAACATAATCTATAGGTGTTGTACCATGTTAATAGGATCAGTCTAGCATCTGTACCACCCTAGGGTCGAGTGTTTATTGTCCCGTGTATCTCCGCAAGAAAACAACAAACAAAATGGCGGCTCCAGGATGGTGTGGGTACGCCCTTCCCACATCACGGCGTCGACCGTAGCGCCATCTGCACACATTGACGCAAGGGAGACAACTCGTGCGGCCTAAGGGTATGGACCGTGTTGGAGCTAGGGGAGCCACAAATGGTCCAATGGGATCGAGTGAGGTATCAAAGTGAAGCTTATGTGAAGGGGCATCTGATGGGGTGGGTGTGGGGTTGAAATATCGGCATTCTGCGCATGCGCGGTGGCCCAAGGTTATGGAAATAGCCGTGTTGGAGCTAGGGGAGCCACAAATGGTCCAATGGGATCGAGTGAGGTATCAAAGTGAAGCCTAGGTGAGGGGCTGGGTGTGTGGTTGAACTATCGGCATTCTGCGCATGCGCGGTGGCCCAAGGGTATGGAAATAGACGTTTTGGAGCTAGCGAAGCCACTATTGGTCCAGTGGGGTCGAGTGAGGTATCAAAGTGAAGCTTATGTGAAGGGGCATCTGAGGGGGTGGGTGTGGGGTTGAAATATCGCCATTCTGCGCATGCGCGGTGGCCCGAGGGTATGAAAATAGACGTTTTGGAGCTAGCGAAGCCAATAATGGTCCGATGGGGTCGAGTGAGGTATCAAAGTGAAACTTATGTGAAGGGGCATCTGACTCGACTAGTGGGTTGAACTAGCGTCATTCTGCGCATGCGCGGTGGCCCAAGGGTATGGAAATAGACGTTTTGGCATCTAGGGGAGCCACAAATGATCCAATAGGGTCATATGAGGTATCCATGTGAAGCATTCGTGAAGGGGCATCTCACTGGACTGGGTGTGGGGTTGAACTATCGTCATTCTGCGCATGCGCGGTGGCCCAAGGGTATGGAAATAGACGTTTCTGCATCTAGGGGAGCCACTATTGGTCCAGTGGGGTCATATGAGGTATCCATGTGAAGCATTCGTGAAGGGGCATCTCACTGGACTAGTGGGTTGACATAGCGTCATTCTGCGCATGCGCGGTGGCCCAAAGGTATGAACATAGACGTTTTGAGAGCTAGGGGAGTCACTCATGGGCCGATGGAGTTGAGTGAGGTATCCATGTGAAGCATTCGTGAAGGGGCATCTCACTGGACTAGTGGGTTGACATAGCGTCATTCTGCGCATGCGCGGTGGCCCAAGGGTATGAACATAGACGTTTTGAGAGCTAGGGGAGTCCCTCATGGGCCGATGGAGTTGAGTGAGGTATCAAAGTGAAGCATTCGTGAAGGGGCATCTGATGGGTTGGGTGTGCGGTAGGAATATCATTCTGCGCATGCGCAGACGCAATGCGGAGCTCTCGTCCACTCAGAAGCGAGTATTTCAAATCCGTCACAGAGCTCTCGTCCAATCAGAAGCGAGTATTTTGACCCGGTGCATTATGGGACATATCCAAGATGGCGGCACATCCGATGTCGAAAACTGGTCATTTCGTCGGGATGTGGTCACCTAGTGTCGAAAACTGGACCCTGTATGGGTCCCGCTACACGTTTTGAGGTCTTGTGAAGCCTAGGTGAGGGAGTTACACTAGGGTGTCTTCGTATCCATTCTGCTGCGCAGGTCACGTGGGGGTTGTGACGTCACTTCCGGTTTTCACTAAAACTACCTCCAAACCCAGAAGAGTTTCAATGTTCAACCCGCCGGGGTGTTTTCCCGCCCCCGCCCCGGCGCCCCGCAGCGCGCGCGCGGGTTCTCCGGAAGTGCGCGTCATCACCGGCAGTGCGCGCGCGGGACAAAAGGTCACATCCAAGTGACAATGTTGCGGCATCGATATAGTCAGAGCTTGAGCACAAAAAGGGGATTCTACATGAACCTGGAACAGATGGGCAGTTCCATTTGCACCAATCAGCGGTCGAGAAAAAAAAGAGCCAATCAGCGGTCGAGAAAAAGAACCAATCAGCGGCCGAACAATCAGCCAATCGAATTGGGGTACTCACGGTGTGCTTTCGCTGACGTCCGCGCCTACATCCGGGTTCTTCTCAACATCCGGGTAATGTTTTCTGGACATGGATGGGTTAGCTTTGGCTCCATTCTAGGCCACTGATTGGTTAATACGGTGTTCAAAGCCACTTTCATGCATTATGTTCATAGAACTTATAGTCATAAACTTAATCTATACGTGTTGAACGAGTCTCTTCACTCACCGTATACACGCACCTCAATGAAATGCCCGCTCCAAACCTAGACCAAAACACGTCCTTGGTCTGTGGGCTGATTTCATTGGCTCTCTATGTTACTATAGTGCTCTTGCATTCTAACCTTGATGGGTTACATTTTGGCCCCATCCTACACCACTGATTTCAGTTTGACTGAATCTCCACATTGGGCATTGATGCATTATGAATAAAACACACAACACAGGGTTTTTGGTGAGATCTCATTTTGTTTTTTATTCAGTAACAACAACAACGTGAGAACAACCACGTGAAAACTCAAGCCCAGAACAAGGGGCTTGTACATTGAAAGAACTGAAGCCCAGAACAAGGGGCTTGCTAGAACTGAAGCCCAGAACAGGGGGCTTGTAAACTTAAGCCCAGAACAGCGGGCGTGTGTACATTGAAAGAACTTAAGCCCAGAACGGGGTTTGTACATTGAAATGATGGGCGGCCCAGTCATAGACGAGTACATCGCGGTCCTCGGCCTTGGGGCACTCGCCAAACATCTGTACGATGGTAGATAAGGGTCTTCCCCGGCATCGATGGTACAGGTAAAACAAGCAATATTGTCCGCACGCGCTACTGGTCAGGCTTTGCAACGTTTGACTGTTCCAACACCACGTCTCTGTGCCTTGATCCATGAAGTCTGTTAAATCGGGATGGAGGGGTGGCAGGCCGTACGGGTCAAAGTATTCCCCCTGCTGTTCTGTCAAGTACACGCCCACCCAATGCTCACCAGGCCGATCCATCGGGTCCGTGTTGAGAACGTATGCAGCAGGATACATGCGGTCTACTGGGAACACATCTCGGCCGAACACCCCTTGAAAGACCCTACGTGTCTCTGGGTCATTCTCCAGCACGATGGTTATCTGGTCTGTATCCATGTTAGGTGGAGAAGTCACACAGCACGTTGCGCGTCTTGTCCACTTGAATGATGTTGTCAAACTCGGCGTAGCAGATCACATTGACGGTGTTCCGGAGGGCTCGTTGAAAGTGGATTTCCAACCGTAAATTGCCTTGCTTGGCCAGGGCCAGCTGATGGTCGTTCTCTAAGGTGGGGGTCAGATCGAAACAGAACAATGTGTATCCGTTCCCGTAGTCCTCCCGACTGATGAAATTCCCTTCGTCCTGGTTGATTTGACCGGTGGCTGTAAACAGGCTCTGATAGGCTCGAATGAAATTCGCGCGCCCAAAGTTCGGGGTTAAGGCCGTGGCTGGCACCTGTTGTCCATCCACATGCAGGGCCACAAAATTGATGCCGAAATGTTTAAAGTCAAACGGATTCTCTGGGTAGGCTCCACTGAAACTGGTATTTTCCACACAGGCCAGGATCAATCGCTTGGGTAGTTCCCCAGGAACAGGTTTTCTTTGTTGGCGCCCATATTTCCAGCAGGCACAGAGAACACTTTGGTTTGTACACGTCGAATAGGGTACTGGGCTGGTTTTGTTTCCAAGGCTTTCATGTGTCCCAATTGAACGGCTGGATTCGGTTTCACTTTTCGGACATACAGGACTGCGTCTTCGATGACAATCTTATAGTCAGCTACATGCGCCTCTACGTTAGTGGCCATCAAGGCGAAGGTGGGAGGCGCCCGTATCAGTCGGATTTTGATGGGGATCTTGTTCAAGAGGTATCGGTCTTGCATGAACATGTCTGCGTGCAGTCGACCGATCATATCCACCGAGACACCGTTCGCGGTCAAAGCCTTCCGTTTGCTATATCCCGTATTGTCGTTCTCTGCGCCCATGTGCTCGGCTTTGTCCTGGTAGAATAAAGCGGCTGTCAGTTGAGATTTTTTAGCCTCTCGCCCATGCGACAACAGCGTCTCGATGTAGGCTCGATACGGGTACGTGTTGGTCGAGTCACTGATGAGTTTGTCGCTGAGAAATATATCCACTTGTTGAAACATCGAGTGCAGCCAGAGATTCGTGGGGCCCACCGTTGCTTGGTCGGCGATTCTGGTGTTATCTCCATTGACGATCTTGGCTTTCACATACAAGTAGGTATGGGCTAAATCCACATAGGCCGTATCCGCATTACTGATGGTGAACTCGATGGGCCCTGTTGCGTTGATGCTGGACAGCGGGAGATGCTCCACCGATAATCCTTGTTCGGCACTGGTCTGGGTGGGCGGTACGGTCCACAAATCAAATTCACTGTTGGTGGAGGGGCAGGACTCGGCGTGGATCAAGGACATGTTTTAAGAAAAGATATCCCGGGTCTTCGATGTGCGTCGTCGCTGGGTCGGTCGTCACTGGTGCGTGGTCTCGGTGGGGCAGGTCTTTTATTCCCTACGGTACGTTGTGCTTTGGCCACCAAGACGCCTCCCGCTTCTTTGGCCCGCCGTTTCAAGGCTTCTTTGGGTGCCGTACCCACCAAGACATCACCGGCCACTTGCTGTCCACTGCGTACCGCTTGTTTGCCGATTGCTTTCACCCCACGCGTCACCAAGGGCAGGAACGTTTTGACGATGCTGCCGAGTATGTTCCCCAGTCCATGTCCACGTTGCATGCGTGCACCACTGAACACCGGAAAGCCACCGCCGGCCTGTTGGGCATAATAGCCCATATAGCTGCGTGCATCGCACTCGTAAGGCACCTTCATTATACAAAGTGGGGAGCACGTGCTTGTCGAAAATGAAGTGTCAGCACCACTTTCCCGCGTTGGAATGCCACCGGTCGTCCCGTGTCATCTCTTATATCCACCGTGATCGTGTTGATGTGGGTTTGTCGTACGGGCAGGTAGAGCATGTGGGTGAAACTGTAGGTGACTTGATCGCCATACTTATTTTTAATGGGCACCACCCGTAACAGAGGTGTGTTGATATCGCCCACGATGTGGGTGTCCACCACGTCCGAGTAGACGTAGAGTCCGTACATACCCGACTTCATATCCATCGGGATCTCGCCTTGGTGGGCGGTGGGGCCAGCGAACGTCTGTAGATCGAAGCCCAGCATTTGCTGTAGGATAGGACTCAGTACGACACTCGCGTTGGCGGTGACGGTAAGCTCTGCCTTGTCGTTGTGCGCGTTGTAATCGAAGTCCACGTGATTCTTGAAGGGATAGGCTTGGATGGGTTTTGAACTATTCGTGACCTGCCGTAGAGCCTTATAATGCAACAGTCTTGACAGCCCACCGATGAACTCCTTGGGCGTATCGTATTGACCTTCGGGGAGGGTGAGTCGGGTGTCTTTTCCTTCGTAGGTCACCTCGTACCACACTTCATTGGCTCGCACGTTGTACCACGAGTAAGGGTATTGGATATCCACAAGGCCACATTCCCATCGTCCAGGTAAATGCAACGGTTGCGGTAACTGGGTCACGTACTTGGCCACGGTATTGTCAGGAAACATATCCAGCGAACTGTTACTGGGTAGGGTGAGGTAAAACATGACGACTGAGCTGCCCTGCTGCTGCTGTTGGTTTTAATAGGAGTTCCAAGCCTTGGGCGGTTGTGTCCGGCGTCGTGTTCGTCGCGGTGACTTGCTACGTGTCACGGCTCTGGAGATGTGGGGTGTCTTGATCAAGGGTGGTTTTTTAAAGGCACGAAAATAAGGTGCCCCTTGTGGTGGTGTTTTGGGGGGTGACTCCGGTTGCCATTCGGATTCCCAAGAAGGTAGTGGGCCACTCGGCGATTGCTGGGTTTGCTGCATAAAGGCCCAGCGGTGGGGGTTCCCCACCAATTCCTGTGGTACATGCATGTCTTTCAAGCCTTGAGCGAAGACCTCCCATCCTCAAGGATCCGTGTGCGATCTGCGTTTACGCATCAGGTCATTCACTAAATCCGTCATCTGGGTGCCGGGGACCACCTGATTCTGTACCAGTAGTTCGCCTTTATCATTCCAAGTCATGTTAGGATTCTGTTTCATCCGTTGTAATACCAGCCCAGCTTGTTTCTTGAACGATGCAGGTACACTCTTCAGCACTTCGTCTTCCACCCACTGTGGGACTGTGGGTGGTACCCCTGGTAATGGCGGCTGTTGGAGCGGTGCTGAGGTCGGCGGTGTGTCACGTGGTGGTGGTGGTGGTGGTGGGTTAGAGAGGGTTTTGTATTGGTCCATGAACGTCATGTACCGTTGAAGCGTCTCATTGTACCGTTGTACTTTCTCACTGTCGCTTAACCCCGGTCTCTGTAGATCTGTTGCATCTCTCCATCGAGGCTGTTTATGGTCTTCACCGTAGGTGGGACAGGGTAGGGTGATTGGAGGTTTTGCAGGAACCGTGGTTCGACGAGGACCATTTTTTTCGTGTGGTTCATTGTCGGCCGAAGAGTCCATCCAATACTGGACCCAACACAGAAGCGGCCAACGGTGCTAAGATGGCCCCGAGAAAGCCGCCTTTCTGTAACACCTTTTTCTTTTGTGTTTGTGGGACCCGCTTCTGGACTAGGGTTCAGAGACCTATCTTATGCTTGGCCAACTTGGTCTTCTGAGCCGGAGTCAGTGGTACGTTGCCTTTTAACAGGTTGTACCCGATCTCGCACAGACAGCGTACAAGGTCAGGGTCCGCACCGCGTACAATGGTTCGGACTAACTCGGGAGGGGCCGTCTTCAATACACGGAGCGTGGGAGCGTGCTTCCGTACTCGCGCAGACATCCTGCACAACTAATGCTAGAACCCACAACTCTGCTCCTTTTATCTACTTCAGAGAACATAACCCTGCTGTGGTATTCATTCTTTTTATTATTCCCCATCATCAAACACACAGACCCAGCTGGGGGCGCCGCTGTGGGTGTGTTTACATTATTTTTGCATGTACACGTGGTGGGTCTCTCCGGGAAAGATGCCGGTCCGTAGTCGAAGGTGGTCGGGGTGGCTTGCTTGAGGTCGAAGAGCATATACCCGTGCTGAGGGGTTGTGGCATCTTTAAAGGCTTCCAACGCAAACGGTGTGCGGCCGGGATATATCTGTCTCGCCAGGTGCAGCAGTTGAGTGGTATCTCTCGGGTTTTGAAGACCACCAGGTAGTGGGCATTTAAGCTGATATTCCGATGTTCTTTGTTTTTACTGAACAGATTCTACACAATGTAGATGATGCTGAGCCGTCGATGATGGCTGCCTTTGGTAAAGAGTTGGGTGACCCGCGCATCCGTCTCCGCCATGAGATCATCCAGAACCACCAAAGTGTCGGGTTCCAAATCGGCCAGGTTGGGTAGGCCTTCCACGAACGTGATGT
>JAVTVY010008273.1:0-44365 GCA_036873755.1 Hanleya hanleyi
CGCGATATGCAAGAGGTGGGAGAAACTGACGACTAAAACGCAGCCATATGACTCTACAGGAAAGCATCCCTCGGTTCCTCACATTCAGATCCGAGAATACGGTTGATTCTCGGACGTAGCCTTAGTATCTCAGCCGCGCTTTTTTTGCAGATGTTCATGTGGAGACTATGAAGTATCCACATGGCTCCTAGCACCGGCTTAAGCGAAATTAGATAGGCTAGCTCAGGAGCTTTGATGACAGATCAGCTCAAACAATATCAACATCATTGCTCAAAGGGGAACCCAAGTAGAAAACAACTTCTGGGGGAGAGATACGTTGTTCACATATTTGTTCTAAAAATTTAAAACTTAAAACGAATTCTTACTGATTGCTGAGATATTGTATTTAATTTGGGGGGAGGATGTCCGGTACAAATTTGGCATGCAAATGAGTATTGATGATGTCACGCAGTGAACTAGAGATAATTAAATACAAATTGTGAAATATCGAATCTTGACCACCATTCTTATCCCAGCAATTTTATTATATTAACTTTTTCCTTGAGTGAAAATTCATGATTTCTTAAGCTTTTACACTGTATCGGTTTGTATGATGTACAGTAGGCTACATGTATGTTATAGTCGAGGTTGACAGTTTAACATGAGGGAATTGTTTTCGGTTCTGGATACTGCTTTGGTAATATAAACATCCTGTCCAATGACCTGTAGGGTCAAGCATTGTAGGTTAACTTCTGTGAGAAATTATATTTGACTGTATTTCTAGTAGGCGTCAGATTCGATCTTCGGTGGTCAGCTATATGATTTAACGGTGTGGATAAGTACAATGTATCCGGTGGAACCCAGACTTTGAGTTCTGTGTTTTGGTTTAGTGACAATTCGATTGTCCCATTGTCATAAAGTCTGATGAGATGTTATCATGTACCCATTGTTAGGATACTATAAAAGAGGATGTTTGACGGTTTCCAATTTACAGAATAAGATCCTCTGTCATGTTACCACCGATACAGCGTCACAAACTTGTAAGCTGAAATGTACGAGCAGTAAAAGCTATCTACAGCAATGTGTGTGTTGTGTTGTCATCCATTTTAAGTCCAGAGAAAACCACTGGCCGGACCGGAATCTTCTGATGGGTTTATGTAATTTTACCCGGGAACATCGGCACCCCAGACAAGCCCACTTTCCGTCAAGAGTTCTCACAAATTACATTGGCGGGCTTGCTTCAAGATGAAAAAAATTCCGGATGCCACAGGAACATTGGTTGATGAACAGCGGAATATTTAAATTTCCACGTCTGAAGTTTCCAGCCTTACTTGACGCTGTACCGGTGGGATAATCTACTACAAGACCGTGAGACGACAGCCAGAATGCGGTGTTGATAGCCTCGCTTCCATTCGCGAGGACCCGTCCACGAGTTACTGACGCTCTTTGGCGACCCGTCTTGATGCTGGATCACGTTGCCCTCCGTTCTTGGACCCACCGTCTTCCCTCTTCCTTCTTTCTTCTTCTGCGGTCGGTGCGGGGAGCCCATGGTCCTTAATCATTTTATTGTAATTTTTCGTATAATATTCCAGACGGGTCATCTTCCATCTCCTCTGCTGCGGTTGCCTGCAGCCATTTCTCCCATCTTTCTTTTGCAAATTCTTCACGCCAGCTCGTGTGGACGGGCACTGTGTCGCACGGTGGGGCGGTTCCTCATCTGTCGACACGCGATGGTCCAGCCCAGCATTTGTGAGTGAGCCGGATCTTCCTTCATCCTGTACATCAAAGCTGCCACATGACTATTTTACTTGGTGTCGCGCCTCCCGCTCTCCTCGTCTTCTTGCATTGAACTCCCCTTCTATTCCTGCATTCAATGAAGTAGTCACCCGGACGGTGACCAGTGCACATGTTTGGTTCCGGTGCTTTGACCATGATGGCGTTTGCAATCCTCTTCAGTTCTTCTTCATATGAGCTCTCCTTGAACTGCCTTGTGATTTTAACCGGAAGGAATTCCGGAATTGTGTCCACAACTGCGTGAGTGATGCCCATCTCAGTGGTAAGATGATCGACCCAAACACTGTTCCTTCCTATAACAGCGACATGTTTCTTCTCTTCCTTGGTGACGTGACAGCGTGTGCCAGAAACCTCTGGAACGAGTCCATTCCGTGGAAACAATATCTACAGGTACAGTTTGATTCGTTTCATTTAACAGAGCCTTGTAAATGGCCGTAGTGATTGAAAAATTAACTGTGTTGTGATATATTCTCTGCCTGGGCTTCCCTGAACGTTCTGTCTGACGTTGTGAAGTTTCCACTGATTGACAGTAGTGCGTGTGATGAACAGTGTGTACTTTACAGAACTGGATCATGCATAACGAACTCTAAAACATTGTATTCTTGTAACTTTCTTGGAACATTCTGGACTGAACCCTCAGACAGGTTGATAGCCTGTATTGAATGCGAGGTTTAACTTTAACTTTTTCTCTCTCCCTTGAACGATCATGTTATATGTGCCATAATCATGCCGTATATGAATTGTTGACATCTCTCGTATATTGTGCATGTTTTGTTGATTGTTGATAATACTGCATGCCCAGTGAAGTTGATGAATCAATGGTGAAGCTGGTAGATTGCATGAATTCCTTTGTGACTAGTAAATTTAGTGATTTGCAGATTGATAAATCTAGCCTTTGAAGTTTGTGCGATAATATTGTGATGTGGTTCCACAATGATTTTTTATTAGGACGTTTATCGCGATTAGTTGCCATAGAAGTGTAGCTGGTAAGCTAAAACACTTAACGCAATATTGGCTAAATGGAACTAAAATTATCGCGTACATGATTGACAGGTCCTAAGATACACTGAGTACATGTACGTACTAGTGGTTTGAAGCATATAAATGCTTGGTAGATGCTATGAAAGCATATTCGTGTTGGTTGACGAACCTTCATAATGCCCGATTCGGCTATGAGAGCCTGGATATCGTGAATATTTTTGGTTATTTGTTTGTTTTGGATCCTCAGATATAAGTCTAAGATGTTGGATGACCAATTGGTTCCAATTAACACGTATTGACAACTTTTTGTAAGTGTAATACATATTGTGTCCAAGTCAACCATAAATTTCTAGCTTTCATAATGTGTAACATGTAAGGTCCAAATATTAACCTTTGCGGATGGGGTACCGTATATTAAATCAGCACAGTCGATGCTAGAAAAATCCGATACTTGGTGACAGTTATGGAAGACTGTTTGAGACATAACCACAGAATGATGGGTTTATGTAATTTTACCCGGGAACATCGGCGCCCCATACAAGCCCACTTTCCGTCGAGAGTTCTCACAAATTACAAAATGTAATGGAATATTCTCTTTCCTAAGATACACAGGATTCTGATGCTTTCGCATTTCATAAACTGCCTTTAAGTTTATTGGTGGATATCACTTTTATCAATTGGTTTCCAAGTTTCAAAATATGGTTACCATAGCAACTGGCCACCAATTACTCCATTTCAGAAACTTCAATGTTAAAGCGATTGTTTTAATGAATATGAATGGCATAGACCGTTGTTACAGAATATTTAGTAAGATTCAAAATGAAGCCCACCCTGGTTGGTTCATACTCCATGTAAGAATCATGAGACAATGCATACAATAACCAAGTCTGGGGACAACAATGTGTCTAGCCTTGTGCCTTTTCAGCGACACAAAGAGTTTACCGCAAAACAAAGTCATATAGTAGATTTCATAATGCTACAGATATCAATAGTATAAATTAGACTTTTCGATCTGTGAATATACCAGCATAAAGTTCACTCGGTGACATTACAAAATCTCATTTGCATAAATTCCCTGAGTATCAGACTGAAACTTGAATCAGCACACGATATCATTCATAACCCTCGTAAGTCTATACGAGTATGAGCGCATGCCGTTTGGCCTATAACATGCGCTATCACGCTCTAGATGGTTTTTCAGGCCATCTTTTGAGAAGTACATTAAAAGAACCTTGTTTATTTGGATGACATCAATTATTCGATGACATTGAGGAACAAGCGCAGTTGAAACAAGACGAGTAGCTAGCAGGTCTCCCTGCCCGGTAGTCTGTCTGAAAAGGCACGTTATCATCACTGCTTTACATTCTCTCGACAAGGCTATATAGTTAACTTTAAGGTTAAGAGGGTAGCATTGTCCACATATTGATCAGAAGGATTATTACTTCTATTCAAATCTTGACCTATGGGCTCATATATACGGAGTGATCTGGATGCCCTCATATGGCAGCATTGTGCCATAGATCAAGACTGCATCAAATCGTCCCTAAGATATTGTGCTCACAAACAAATAGGACTGTGACCGGTGATCTTAGGTCAAGGTCATGACAGCATGAACTTCATATGGCAGCATTGTGTGAAATATCCAGTCCCCAGCTTTTTGTTATTTAGATATTGTGTTCACAATGCTATTCACATTTTGATCCGTTGCCATTGAAAATAGGTAAAGATCCTTCCCGAGTGAACTTGACCTAGAAACACCCATAAGACAGCATTATGCCTAATATCAAGGCTCTGGCTTTATTTTCCCCTTAGATATTGCATTCACACGGGACTATCGCTGATATTCACATTCTGGCCTTTGAGAATAGGTCAGTCAGAATAAATCGGGTCCATTGCATTCTCATGGGCAACACAACTGTACTTTCGTGAAGATCAGTGAAGCAGTCAGATATTGTCTGAAGGATGGTTAATCAATACACACGAGTGAAAGGACACAAAATAATATCCTATTTAAGATCATCTTTGCATACCCAAGTTGAACACTTCAATGACGAAACATAGGTGTAGTATATAACTTGAAACGTGAAGATGCCCTAGAGAGCATTTCCAGGGCATCTGAATGTTAGGTCCGAGCGATACTTTCATATGGTTGCTTTTTAGTCACCAGATGTCAATTTTTCCCAGCATATCGCTCCAATTTATTACCTGTATATGGTAGGATTCTTCTGGTTTAATAGTCCCCGAGGCCCGTCCTCTGTACACATCACTCAACAATATGTAGGTTTATTGTTTTGTTGAGAAATTTAAGCCGTACGATGTCGGGCATTACAGGTTAGTTTCTCTGGCTATTCTTGCATTAACCAGGTTTACCATGTTGAGGCGTTTACTCCATCAGACATCCACGATGCTCACCCATTAACATCAGATGAGTTGTTTGAGCTGATCTGTCATACAGCTGCCGAATATAATTCCGCTTAAGCCGATGCTAGGGGCCGTGTGGATACTTCATAGTCTCCACCTGAACACAGTAATAAAAGCGCGACTGAGACACTAAGGCTACGCCCGAGAATCCACTGTATTAACGGGTCTGAATGTTACGTGCCGAGGGATGCTTTCCTGTGATCATATGGTTGCCTTCTAGTGACCATACATCATCAATTTTTCCCATCTCTTGCATATCGCTCCAATTTCAGTGCTTAACAGTTACCCGAAAAGAAATGAGACACGGAGGATGAAAACAGCAGTATTTTTACAGAGTTCATACACTTTGAAGGCACCAATTTTCAAGGACTATCAAAAATCATTCTCATGGATGACATATCAGTTTTACAGAATTTTTCACAAGAAGATTAATAGTTGGTCTTGTACAGTAGGCATCACATGTGCTTGCTTACATGTAAAAGCTGGTAAACGCATTCCGACTGGAAAAGTGAATGGGGTAATCCCACCAAGAATTAAATCACAGAAAGTATAATTTTCTACTATAAAATTAGGGTATTATCCTTTCTCAATGTGATTATAGTTGTAATTGACTTGAGTTATGTTAAAAGCCGAGAGGCTAAGGCACACAATCTCATTTTCAATGCCTTTTGTCATCTTGTCATGTAGAAACTTTCAAGGCTTTTAAAGTGGTGTATGAACCCTGAAGAGATCAGCTGTACCAGGACAAAAAAATTCTGGAAAACTTGGTACTTCACAAAGACGAACAACTGTATCGTTTATTCTGACATTCCCCACCTATACAGGAGCAACTGTATTCTATAACACTCTTCACTGTTACCTTAAAGTTCTGGGACAATGTAATATTTATACAACAAGAATTGCATCTCTGGATCTGAAACAGTTTATACCCAGATTTATTCCTCAGTAAATTACCAATTTCTTTCAAAAAAATAAAACATGTTACTGAATGGATTAGAAGTTGATAATGTCCATTAGTTGCTGTAAAAAGAGAATGGTATCTTTTGTCAGGGAAAGATAAAATGTACGGCAAGTTATTTGTGTGCATTTTCTTGCTTTCAACCTATGTGGAACGGTTTTTCACTTTGGTCAAACAGATTCCCATATACGTCCAATGAATTTTAACTATGTGTAAAGTTCGTATTTATTTCACACACATGCATTGGGTAAAGGTATTTCACATAGGAGTAGGTCGAGAAGTTTTGAACATAGGCTACATGAAATTTGTTTTACATACATATGCAAAACAGATACTCATTTCATTTATGTGAAAAATTTCTCCACATATGTATATAATTTGTTCACACATTCATAAAATTCTCCACATGTGTCAAATAAAGGTATTTTATACATATGCTGAATTCTTTTTGTTTTCTATTTACCTCTAGAAAAGAAAATATAAATGTATTTTTTCTTTAACGATGCTTAAGATATGGTAATCCCTCTAATAATTCAATCCCTATCAAAATCCAAACACCCCAATTTTGAGGACCAAATTCAATTGGCTGTTGTAATACATTTGACCACATTCTAAAATCATTGAAATAACAAAGAAATAATGGATTATCTGCATTATTTTCGACCATTTCATCAACTTGGTTTATTACCCCTCGGGCAGATTCTGCCCGAGCGGTATTGTCGTTGCCTCCGTCGTCTGTCCGTCTGTCCGTCCGTCCGTCCGTCTGTCCGTACCCACATTTGATACCTTAAGTGGTCATTATTGCGTATAAGGACGTCTTAAGTGGTTTTTCCTTCTTAAGTGGTTAACCTCTTAAGAATGCCTTGTGCAATTCTTTAAAACAGTGTTTTAATGATGGATATTCTCTATAAGAAAACAGTGTTTTCTCTATAAGAAACGATTTTAAAACAGTGTTTTTTTCTTGGTGTTTTTGAACTAAACATCCATCAGTGGTATAATTGTGCAACATTGCAGCCAACATTTAACAATGTTTGTCCATCATATCATTGTAAACACATTATCTCAAAAAGTCCTTCACTTACAACAATGAAACTTCATACAGTTGTTTAATACAGCCAGTACCAGAAGCCTATTGAAAGTCGGTGTTTTTCAGGAGTTATGCCCCTTTATACATGTCTGTCTGTTTTTACCTGCGGCACGCAGGTCTACGGGAGGCTCGCGTTGTTGTTGTTCTTGTTGTTCTTGTTCTTCTTGTGACTTTTTGAAATGCGCATGCGCTAAGAGAGTGTGATCTCTGCCACACTTTTCTTTTCCCCCTCCAATCTCACATGACAACACTGCATTCAAGCGCGTTTGAATTCATTTGCAACTATATTCGGTGGAATGAATTATTGCTTCGTTAATTTCCGGATTGGATTTATTATACATGAGAATAGTGTGAATAACGTCAAAGGACCTACGAAGTAGGGTAGGCATTAGGACTCCGACACGCACTGGACTCTTGGACCCCCAGTTGAAATCCTGCCAATATTAAGATGGGCACGGCCCAAGTTAGAATCACCAGTGATTTTGATCAAAAATCAACAGAAATTTTCATCAAAAGTAGGTCAGCTTGAAACATGCTGGCAACAGTCCCCTAATGCACCTTCATGCCCAGTGTGAATAACGTCACAGGACATAAGAAGTAGGGTGGGCATTAGGACTCCTACGCACGCTGAACTCGTGGACCCCCAGTTGAAATCCTGCCTATATTAAGATAGGCACGGCTCAAGTTAGTTTCACCAGTGATTTTAATTAAAAATCAACCGAAATTTTCATCAAAAGTAGGTCAGCTCGAAACATGCTGGTGACAGTCCCCTAATGCACCTTCATGCCAAAAATCAAGGTTCTAATATCAACGGTAACACTCAGATATAACATATCTCTCAGATATAACATATATATAAATATTAATATTCATGTCCCTGTTCAATTGTTTCTCTTGTTGTATTCCTCTTAAAATTTTGTACCCTGCCTTTGACTGGTGTTTGTACAACAAAATATTGAATCTTGAATGCTTATTTTGCCGACGAAAGGATTCAGATGGACTCACTCATTACCGGACAATTTCAAATGGTAGCCCACTTGGAAGAGACAGAAATGACTATGTAGTATTTAATGAGTTAGACACCCCTGTGCGCGAACAATACCTCGCAGTCGTGCAGTTATATTGTGCACTTCCGGTTACAAGCATGACATTTGGCAAATAGCTATTTTGAATGATTCTCTTTCGGAACACAGCCTCTCTATCCTCATTCTCGCAAGCCAGTGCCTTGATTCGCTGGTATTGATGTTCCCGTCCTCTTCCGCACTCACAATCCCTTTAGAATAGCATAAATCACTTCCGTAAATTCAATATCAGCAGACAATGCGCAGAAACATATTGCATTTGACATCATTCTCTCAAGTCAGAGCCCATTTCTGCTAGAATTTACTGGTTCTATACAAAATTCTATACGTTACTTTGTCAATCAGTTTTACGTATGGAATTACGTCATATATAGCAGATACTGGCCATAGAAACGATCTAGTTGACCTCGTGGCCAAAAGCTAGGGCCTCTGTTTTCCTGGAGGGGTTTTTGAGTTTGATTTTGATACATAGATACCTTTCACATTGACTTCGCACTTGAATCACCTTCGGAATAACTTAGTGACAAGCATATTCGCGAATTGAGTACAGGAAGATATCCATAGATACTGACTAGAAAGGTTTCTTGTTTGCAGAATTTGATTTTAAAGAAAAGAAATTCATAAAATTAGCAACCTTCGAAAAGGCTTGGCCGAAAATGTCAGATGAGATGATATTTCTTAAGAATGAAATAGTTAATCATTTATATAGAAGAAGCAAACCATGTCTTGGTATTGACTTGCTGCGTGGAAAATAGTGGCAAGGAATTTAGTTCGCAGATCATAACGAACGTAAATGTAGAAACCTAATTAATTATTTTAATCGAATATCAAGACTGTAACAGGCCTCAATTTGAATAGTGAAAAAGTGTCATTATGCCTCTTGGACAGTTCGATAAAGCCTCAAATCCCATTCCGTAGTTTCACAGATCGAGGTGATAGATCTGATACTAAATTTATTGAAAAATAACTTTGAAGGAAATATAAATTTTCCATTTTGATCGGCAAATTAAGCGAGAAGGGAGACTGAAGAGCGCAGATTTTCGCGCTATGACTAAATCCTCGAAATTTGTTTGGATTTCCAAATATTTGAAAGCCTTCTTGATTTGCAAAAAGTAACGACTGAACCGAATGTTTTGAAACTTGGCATACACGATACTTGTACCAAAACATTGCCAAAGCGATCATGGTGAGTTCGTCTGTCAAATCGTCGGACTTTGAATGGGGAAAGTGAATATATCTATATGGTATCAGAACTATTACGCAATCCCTACAATTGTGGGTTACAAGTTGAAAATTACTTCCCTCGGCATAAAAACACAGGCAGATTGGCGCTTTTTTCTACAATAACCACTACCTCCTCTGATATGTCTTTCACTGTATTATCACAACTGCCGCAGGTTTTGACTACAATGTAGTCATTTCTCACTTGTTATCCTTGTAAACACATTATCTCAAAAAGTCCTACACTCACAACAATGAAACTTCATACAGTTGTTTAATGCAGCTAGTACCAGAAGCCTATTCAAAGTCGGTGTAATCGGATGTGTTTTTCAGGAGTTATGCCCCTTTATACATGTCTGTTGGTCCATATTCTTGTAAACACATTATCTCAAAAAGTCCTTCACTCACAACAATGAAACTTCATACAGTTGTTTAATACAACCAGTACCAGAAGCCTATTGAAAGTCAGTGCCATTGGATGTGTTTTTCAGGAGTTCTGCCCCTTTATACATGTCTGTTGGTCCATATCCTTGTAAACACATTATCTCAAAAAGTCCTTCACTCACAACAATGAAACTTCATACAGTTGTTTAATACAGCCAGTACCAGAAGCCTATTGAAAGTCGGTGCCATGGGATGTGTTTTTCAGGAGTTCACACAAACCTGTGTGGATTGCTGTGAATAGACAGTAATCGTTCGACTACATCTACTATAGGTAATGATAATCACTGCTCTATTGCTATATTGTTTTGTCTGTCTATGATCTATATCATACAGGTAAAATTATGCCCACCCCAAATATGCGAGTTGTTGGGGTCAGAAACATTATTTCCACAATTGCTCTGGGCCCGGCCAGAGGGGTCCCGATGGCGACAGCCACATGTTTGTTCTAATAAATTTGATCACCCCTTGATTTTATGGTGGGATATTTCACTTCCTGTGATTGAATAAATAGAGGGATTACTGCATCTTGTACAAATTTTTCATCTGTATCCTATGTTACCATACATATACACCAGTCCATTTCTTCTCATTCGTTTTTATCTACCCTTGGTATACTAGCTCTAAAATCGTCCTCAAAATCCGAGGGGTGGATGGAATCATGGGTTTCGCCAGGATTTCCTGAGAGGGGTCCTGTGCTGTCCAACATTATACGGTTCAGCGCTGAGAGGGGATCGTTCACCCCCAATGACCCCCTTGATTCCTTGAACCAATTCCTTGAAGCATAGTCAGATATTGTCTGAAGGAAGATTAATCATACAGACGAGTGGAAGGACAACAAAATATATGCCACTTAAGACCATCTTTGCATACCCAAGTTGAACACTACAATGACGGAACATAGGTGTTATATATAACTTGAAATGTGAAGAGTGCATTTCCAAGGCATTTGAATGTTAGTTGCCGAGTGATGCTTTCCTGTAGAGTCAGATGGTTGCTTTTTAGTCGCGCAATTGGTAGGATTCTGCTGGTGGATTGTTAGTCTCCGAGGCCCGCCCTCTGTACATTTCACTTGACAATATGTAGGTTAATTGTTTTGTTGGGAAATTTAAGTCATACAACGTCGGGCATTACAGGTTAGTTTCTCTGGCTATTCTTGCATTAACCAGGTTTACCCCATGTTGAGGCGTTTACTCCATCAGACGTCCACGATGCTCATCCATTAACATCAGAGGAGTTATTTGAGCCGATCTGTCATCAAAGCTCTCGAGCTAGCGTATCTAATTCCGCTTGAGTCGACGCTAGGGCCGTGTGGATACTTCATAGTCTTCATATGAACAGTTGCAATAAAAATGCAGCTGATACTAAGGCTACGTCCGAGAATCCACCAGATTCCCAGGTCTGAATGTTAGGTGCCGAGGGATGCTTTCCTGTAGTCATATGGTTGCCTTTCGGTCACCAGACATCAATTTTTCCCACCTCTTGCATATCGCTTCAATTTTAGTGCTTAACAGTTACCCGAAAAGAGAGGAGACACAGAGGATGAAAACAGCAGTATTTTTACAGGGTTCATACACTTTGAAGGCACCAGTTTTCAAAGACTATCAGAAATCATTCTCATAGATGACATCAGTCTTACAGCATTTTTCACATCGAGATTAATTGTTGGTCTTGTATAGGACTCACCTGTGCTCACATGTAAAAGCTGGTGGAAGCCAATAATTAAATTGAAGAAAGTAAAAAAATTTACTATAAAATTAGGGTATTGTCCTTTCTCAATGAGATTATAGTTGTAATTGACTTGAGTTATGTTGAACGCCAGGAGGCTGAGGCACACAATCTCATTTTCAAGTGTTTTTCAATGCCTTTTGTCATCTTTTCTGCTCTTCAAAACAATGTTTAAGGCTTTGAATTTGAAATTTCCAAGGCTTTCAAAGTGGTGTATGAACTCTGAACAGGTCAGCTGTACAAGAACAAAAAATTATGACAAACATGGTACTTCACAAAGACGAACAAATGTATCGTTTATTCTGGCATACTGCACCTATACAGGATGAAATGTATTCTATATCACTCTTCACGGTTACCTTAAAGTTCTGGGACAATGTAATATTTATACAACAAGAATTGTATCTCTGAATCTGAAACGGTTTATACCCAGATTTATTCCTTACTACATTATCAATTTCTTTTCCTATAATATGGCTCAGGAAACTGAAAACTTGTTACCGGTACTGAATAAATTAGAAGTTGATAATGTCCATTCTCTGAAACTTCTAAATAGAACAGTTGCTGTAAAAAGAGAATTGTATCTTTTCTCAGGGAAAGATAAATCATATGGCAAATTATTTGTGTGAATTTACTCGCTTATTTCAACATATGAGGAAGGATTTTTCACTTTGGTCAAACAGATTCCCATATATGTCCAAAGAATTTTACTTATGTGTAAAGTTCATATCTATTTCACATAATTACATACATGCATTGTGTGACGGTATTTCACATAAGAGTAGGTCAAGAAGTTTTGAACATACATGAAATTCTTTATTACATATGTATGCAAAACAGATACTAATTTCATTTATGTGAAAAATTTCTCCACAGATGTGTAATTTGTTCACACATTCATAAAAAATTTCCCACATGTATGCAAAAGACATGTCAAAGGTATTTTATACACATGCGGAATTCTTCTTGTATTCTATTTATCTCCAGAAAAGAAAATATAATTGAATGTATTTTTTCTTTAACGATGCTTAAGATATGGTAATCCCTCTAATAATTCAATCGGCCTATCGAAATCCAAACACCCCAATTTTGAGAACCAAATTCAATTGGCTGTTGTAATTCATTTGACCACATTCTAAAGTCATTGAAATAACAAAGAAATAATGGATTATCTGCATTATTTTGGACCATTTCATCAACTTGGTTTATTTGTTCTAATAAATTTGATCACCCCTTGATTTTATGGTGGGATATCACTTCCTCTGATTGAATAAATAGAGGGATTACTGCATCTTGCACAAATTTTTCATCTGTATCCTATGTTACCATACATGTACACCAGTCCATTTCTTCTCATTCGTATTTATCTACGTACCCTTGGTATACTAGCTCTAAAGTCCTCTTCAAAATCAAAATCCGAGGGTTGGATGGAATCATGGGTGTTGCCAGGATTTCTTGAGAGGGGGACCTGTGCTGTCCAACATTGGAAAATAACATGCGGTTTGGCACTGAGAGGGGATCGTTCACCCCCAACGAACCCCCCACAAATGATGCCCTCGATTCCTATGAACCAATCAGGACCAGCACACCCCAACTTTCTGCAGACAACATCCTCTGAAGCTGGGTCATTTCCCTTTAACATGGATCCACAGGTGGTGTTTGATCTTAATACATATCCTATCACTGCGCCCCAGTTGTATTAGTCGATTTTGGAGCATAGACTGCGATTAACGTGAGCCTAAAATCATGAGATCTCTTTTGAGTGGCTTGAGTGGACATTGACGGCAGGGGCTTTTTAGTTGGCTCAGATGAATTTCACACCATGCTGGTGGAATATCTATTGCAACAATTGTAAATTGGGACTGTGGATAGGGTTTTAATTTATTAAGATTGGCGTGGTGTTCTCAAATGATCAACAAACCAATAACCCGTTCTTATGACCCATTTTGGCTTGAATTCATATTGATTCTGTTCAATGACGTCTCGGGTCTAATTTATAAACGTACAGATGACGACTGGTTGGAATATTGACCTATGTAGTGTTCATTAACTTTAGCTTATGGTATGAAAATTTCTGATTTTGAGGCAGATGAACTTCATCGACTGTGTTAACTTAAATTATGATAAGAACCAAACTTGAGGTGGTAGAAAATATCTGTTCACCAAAAATGTTCACTTTACTCTCAGACTTGATCTTTTTCTTCGTGCAGCAGGCATTTAAAATAATCTTTCATCCTTAAACAATATTGCAAAACATCTTTCTTTGCAGGCCAAGGTTAAAATAGTTTACAAATAGCAAGATAAAACATGAATATTTACAAGCACTTTCAGTCAAACTCTGAAGCAATCAATGTACACCTAAATTGCCACAATATTTTATTCCCAGGGCAGTAATACTGGGAGGGGATATTAACCAACTATTAATACATACAAAACGTACACGTGTCTACAGCTCCGAACATAAAACCTTCATTCACAGGAATATCCATAATAATGGATTTATCTCCCTCAGTATTGCCTACTACATAAATGCTTTGTTACTTGGTTCGGAAGTAATCCATTTCTTGTGCTAATTGGAGTGTTCTTCACACGTTTCTTTCATGCAGCGCTGTCGAAAAACTGGATTTCTTCCTAATCTTATTGGTAAGCAAAGATTTTGCTCTTCATGTAGGTCAAGAGAGCAAATCTGCTTAGCATTAAATGAAGGACTGGACATTGGTCAACTGCTCGCCTTCCAGCTCAGAAACAAGAAATCTGTGAAGAGATACTAATGTTACTTTTGTTGTTTTGTGATGCAAGAAGGGCAGAATCATTGGTAAATCACATAGCTAACTTCACTGCTGCACAACTCAAATATCATTGGATCTCAACTTGGATCATGGTTACTGAGAAATAAGAATGCTCTCAATCTCAACAAAATGGATTACTATCGTAGCAACAAAAATTATTTCATCTACAAATCATTTTGTCAAGAAGGAAATATAAAGAATGAACATCCTGTTGTGTGAGTAATCGCTCAAATCTACATAAGTATGGAATAAGTAAACATTCAATCTCTCATTCTGTCTCCTCACCGACATATATATATATATATTAGCACTCAAAACAATATTGAATACCCTCAAAGTGAACATCTCTCATTCTGTCTCCTCACCGACATATATGTATATTAGCACTCAAAACAATATTGAATACCCTCAGTGAACATCTCTCATTCTGTCTTCTCACCGACATATGTATATCAGCACTCAAAACAATATTGAGTACCCTCAAAGTGAACTGATCCAGATACAAGAAAACTGTCTAAACACCTGATCAACCAGGACCCTGCTTAAACAGACTAAATTTGAGTTCCAGGTACCAGTATCTCAAGTTTACACTCTCTCTGAAAAGACAAAGTAGTACTACTTTCAAACTTGCCAAGACTGTACGAAACCAGTCCTTCCATGAAGCTATGTTCCTGGTCTCGACTTTCTTAGTCAAAATTAAAGCTATCCTCAGCATGGATAAACATCATTTTTCAGAATGAGTGAGTAGGATTTAACATCGTTATCAACTATTTTCAGTTAAACATGTGCCAGGACATGAGAGTGCCCATGGTGACACGGAGTAGAGCTTCGTGGCAGAAGAGATTGTATTAAAGTACCCTGTTAAACAAATCATTGCATTTTGGTTCCAGAAATCTTCTTAGTCATTCCTCATTCATGCAACACACAGATCTTGATGTGTTACAGTTTGAACTTGAGAGAGAGATATGTATACCTTTCCGGATTAAATATTCCACATGTGAAAGCACTCGATAAATTTTACAGGTAACCATGTGGAGTGGTGGATGTATGGTGCAGTGTAGATATAACCTCTACCATGGGTCCTATATAGGGCATGCGAGTATTGCGAACATTGGATACACATATACGGTAATCCATCTAATAATTCAATCACCACCAATTTTGGGGACAAGATTCAATCAACTGTTCTAATAAAATTGATCACTAGCACTGAAATAACAAAGAAATAATGGATTATCTATATGAGTATGGACAGAAGTCTATAGAAGTTTTATGGACTTCTGGTATGGACAATTTTGTCAACTTTTTGTTCAAATACACTCCCAGAGTTTATGGTGGGAAATTTCACTTCCTGTGATCGAATTATTAGAGGTATTACTGTAGGCTCTGGAGCCATGGGTTCGAAAATGTCACTCCGGCACAATGTCACAAAGATGGCATGTCACGAAACGAGTAGCTACATGTGAAAATGTCACTCCGGCACAATGTCACAAAGATGGCATGTCACGAAACGAGTAGCTACATGTGAAAATGACAGTCAGGCACAATGTCACAATGATGGCATGTCACGAAACGAGTAGCTACATGTGAAAATGTCACTCCGGCACAATGTCACGAAACGAGTAGCTACATGTGAAAATGTCACTCCGGCACAATGTCACAAAGATGGCATGTCACGAAACGAGTAGCTACATGTGAAAATGACAGTCAGGCACAATGTCACAAAGACAGCATGTCATGAAACGAGTAGCTACATGTCTTTGAGGCATTGCATAGAAGTATCAGATTTTTGAACCCGTCACTGGTCTCATCGACTTGCAAACAAGACTTACATGCCCAAAACCCCTGAGGCCATCCACAATAATATTTTTGTTTCCAGTAACCCTACCCATATATTTTGCAGTTAAAAAAAAGTTTTGGTAGACTTTTTTTTTCATTTATTTCTATGTGATTCAGTAGTACTCCATGAAATCCTATACAAAAAAGTCAAAAATTGACAAAAAATATAAAAAGAAATATAAAAAAATAAAATCCCTTCCCATATCATGTATATCGACCTCCCAATTTTTCTAAAGTTGGTCACTGGAAACAAATATTATTGTGGATGGCCTGATCATCCCAACTGAAGATAACACAGATGAATCTCTACCCCAGATGGATTACCTCCCTTTAACATGAGGAAGGCTGTTCAAGGCCTGGTTCAAATCTAGCAAACAACATTCACAATAAATAATGTATTCCTCACCATATAAAAATACGTTCACACATATGACGTCCGACCACAAATCATGTAATTTGCCAAGTCTGACACGAAACAACCTAGACAAACTCGCATGGTTTCCAAAATCACAAACTGCTGCGTAAACACTCTTGAGGGAAGGTTAAAAACTAACAACTGTAGTTTCTCTCATCAATATTAACAAGAAGATTAACAACGTCTAATAGTAATCTACAATCCATATATGGTAATTGATATCAAACAAACTCTACAAATTTTGGGAAAGGCAGATCGCCATAATCATTCCTATACAAACACACAAAGATCACTGTTTGGATACATACAAAGCAGTACGTTGAATCTATTACATACATGTGCAGCATAAAAATATCATTAGATGACTACGTATAGAAAAACAAGACTTATTCCAGCACTTTTAAAATATTTGGTCGAGTTTATACACCTTTCACGAGGCTGACTTTCTTTGAAAGCAGCATTTCACACAACAGTACGCAAAATTCTCAAGTAAAACAAACAATATATGGTATACCAGGTAACATGTAGTGCCTGGCTGTTAGAGACATACAGATAGACAGATGCACAAATGCAATTACAAAGATAAAACTAAGAACTATGTACAAGATGCATTTATATACATGTATTATATTTTAAAACTCTATTTACATGTGTCCCTAGCTAGGAACAAGGATTAAAGATGATGCAAATAATTTCAAAAGGCATTCTTTTCTGGTCAAAGATGGTTTTGAGTAGGTAAAAAAAAAATTGAAATCATAAAAAGATTTTTTTCTTAATCATCAGATTACATGCAATCTCATTCTGGTATCTGCTGGTATTTCCAATATGGCGTCCAGTATCTGGTGATGACAGTAGCTTTATCCCGCTTCAGACAAATTCATCCAATGAAAACAAGCGATCACGGTCACATGGTCGCCCAATATTTCTACATACGCCGCAGTCGATTGTAATTAGTGGCGAGTAACTAGGTTATCTCCCGTTACAGAACTCGTGTCCCAAAGCACTCATCGGGCTTCGTTTTGAAGTTTACAAGTTTATTTTTAATAAAGGTGAGCTTTAGCAGCTGTAGTTCTACATTAGATAGCAATCAATTAGTGGACAGCTTCTATTTCTTTGTAATCAGCGATTTTGGACACTAATGAATATTGTAAAAGTGTGACTTCACATGCATTTTTTCTTTCGTGAGCAACAACAACACAGGGAAAGTTGTTCTCAAGCTATCTTTCTCATTCCGATTTCTTCCCAGTGACATTCAGATGTTCAGAAAGGGCCTTCAGCATTATAAATTCATTACACGGTTTGATAGTGACCTAATACAGATATGTATGGGGTCAGTAAAATTTATATTGCTCATTATACATTTTTAGGAAAAAGTTAATAGCTGACTGTGCTTACGAATTGGCTTGATTTAGATAAAATCTCTTTAACCATTTATATTCAGAACTGTTATGGGTAACTAAACCAAGTCAGGTTTATAGGGTCGATACACTGGCCCACAATGAACAATTGGCAGCAGAGTTGGATTCCAAAAGAAACAGAAAACTCGAGATGAGGACATGAACATCTCCACTTCATTTGAAATTAAATTTATATATATGTGCATGAAATTTAAATACATATCATATACATGTAGTCGATACATGTTGAATATACACAATAATTAAAGATCATATATATATGTAGTTAAGGGTATCTTCTGTCTACCCAGGCTTGTCTCACGAACTCCCGGATGATGTGGCTGCTGCCTGAACAGTCATGGGACTAGACGCCGTTGTTAGAACCACCATGTTGTTGTTGCCTGGCTGTGGGATTGTTAACTGAGTCGCTGCTCCCGTTCCTAAGCTGTAGTCACCCACCAGAGCCGAGACAGTCGATGAAGCGAGTCCATCACCACTCGCCTGACTCTGCATCTGTGAGTTGTATTCGGCCGTCTCCATCCGCAGGATATATGGTATAATACTGTCTATCTGTACATTGCCAATAAGCCCGGAGAAGAACAGCTCCTCCATGATGCTGGGAGCGAGCGCGCTCAAGGGAGGTAATCGCATGAGAAGTTTGGCCAGCCGTTCTGGACGATCCGGGTGCTGTTTTTGTATGTGCTCCATCAACTCATGTTGGGCTTTCTCTTGGAACTTCTCAATCTGACTGACATTGTTGATATTGGGGTTGTCTGAATAAACAAAATAATCAAAGAAATGATATCTTCTAGAAAACCTTCATTCACTGAAGAGCTAGGTATCCATAACTTCAAATTTCGTTGATTTGCTCTGTACACAAAATTTAACAACATTTAAACCAATACCAAATTATTTCCTTTGAGTGAACGAATAGGATTTGACAACACTTTCAACAATTGTTCCATCGTATCATGACATGTGACAGAGTGGTCCAAATACTTCGTGATACTCCATATTATCATGACAAATGGCCGACCTTGATCTATCCTCCTAATGCTGAGCAAGGAAGGAAGTTCTATGTTTGAGTCTTGGGTATAACTCGGCCTCGATAACAGAACCTCCCAGTTACAAAGTATTTCTAAATGAATCTGACAAACGGTTAGTTCCATGATACTGTCTCGTCTGTGTCACAGAGCTGAAATTCACCTACCAAAGTTTTACATATTTCAACCCAACAACATGAAATCTTTGAAAACTGCCTGTTCATAGTTCTACTGGAGCTAAATTTCAGAGTGAGTAGAAATTGAAAGTGGCAATCAGCAATACTTCAGCTATATACCGACTATCAGTTCATAGAATTTACACTATAAGCTTGTGAACAACAAGAGAAGAGGCATGCTGTAAGTGGTAGCCTACGCTTATACTTACCAGGGGAAAATAATGTGAGACATTTGAGATAGGCGTACTCAGTGTCGTCCACTTCCAACCTCTGCATGGAGTTGACGTATTCCTGGAGACGGATAATGTGGTCCATCACGACCTTAGCTCGCTCGTTTGTCACTTTGTCTAGAGACGAGAAAGAAAGAAATGACTCTTCGTCACCGTCTGTAGAAACAAAAGAGAAACAAAAGATCTGTCTGGAGAGAAACAACAATAACAACAACGATGACATGCAAAATTTGATACATATGTACAGTAATGAGAAAGGGTACATTCTCCAATAATTTAATCACCCTCAACTTTGTCGACAAAATTCAATGACTTGTTCTTATAAATTTGATCACCCCAATTTTATCGTGCGCAATTCCACCTACTGTGTTAAAAATTATTAGAAAATTCATCCTACCCCATGAGGTCAATAAATGAAATTAACACAAATAAATAAAGATTAACTGGTATTGCTGGGAAATATTTATGACACGCAATATTTGTCACAGATAGAACATGTGCCAAGTATCGTACATAGGCACTTTGGTTTCATAGAATAAAAATATCTATGCAGGATTCAATGTTGATTTCATCCAGATTCAAAATGGACCTGTACAGCAAATGTGTTGGGTGGGAAAGATTATTCTCCACAGGCCAATACAAACACTGGATATCTTTTTGAACATTTGAATCGATCAATCAAGTGCTTTAAAACTGGAAGGTATCCTTGGTGCAATAGATTTTCTATAAAAAACTTTCATGTTCAGACCCCAAAACAGGAACAAAACATTCAGTGACAGGTAAGAGAAACACAACATTCAAAGGCAGGAATACAACATTCATTGACAGGAATGACAAGAACACAATAATCAGTGACAGGAACACAACATTCAGTGAATGGAATGACAGGAACAAAATAATCAGTGATAGGAACAAAACATTCAGTGACAAGAACACAACATTTCAGGAACACAACATTCAGTGACAAGAACACAACATTTCAGGAACACAACATTCAATGACAGGAATAATTCAACATGCACACTATGACGAGTGCATTTACATTTATTGGGCAAATTAATAGCCTAATTTGGGCTAAATTTAGGACCTTTGGTGGAATTACATGTTAGAGACCCCTAAACTGTCTGGATACACCATAGAATGCAGTGCCTTTTTTTGTCAATTCTTGTTAAATCTAGGAGAAATATCTTTAATTTGGGCTCAGGGCCAAGCTGTAATTTGGGCACCTGTAAATGGTGGTAGAACACGGCCCAGGGTGAACAATACAGACATACAGATTGTAGAACTTGTGACAAGGTTTACCTTGTTGTACAGTGGACTGTAGATGATTAAGAATGGCTGCCAATATTGTGGATAAGGACATGACTTGAGAACATTGAGCCAGGCCCAGGGTGAACAGTGGACTCCAACAGGCACGTACCAACGTTGTTTGTAAGTTTTGTCTGCAACGACACAGAGCATAAAGGCAAATCTATAGATACATGTATGAGAGGAACGAAAGCCGGAAAGAATCCAAAATTCAATAGGTTGGTCCCCATATCGGAATCTTTAGCTGTGGAAGGTATAAAGACAACGTCATCGCCATTGTGATGTCATGTTAAGATTAGAGGGGTGGTTTACCTAAATATGGCTTTCAAAATACTTCAAACAGAACAACTTGAAAGAGTTTGGTGTCCCAAAGTTACATCTGCAAATTAAATACATTACCAGTTAGAGGCTACGAATGCATAAATCCAACAATTGAAATGTAAACGAATGGTTGGTTGCCTCACCTTGGTGAAAGTTACTTGGAAAATGACGTAGTTTTGCGGCCAAAGTTTCTGACCTTGACATGCTCATATTATCTTGGGTCATTAGTCCCGTTTCAATCAGCAGGGGGATAGATTAACAGCATGTACATGCTACAAAACATTTTCACTAGGTGTCACAGGATATAGACTGTCTACCCTGCACATAATCCATGATTACTATGGTAAATCATATAATAATTCAATCACGGGAAGTCAAATTTCATACCATAAAATGAAAATTAGGGCCGGACAAAATGGTGTCAATCCATGCAGATTTTTCATTATTTTAAGGTCGGTCTTTCATGTGAGGTAAAAAGCCATGTCCAGGCAAAATGTTAGACTTTGTAACTGAATAGTTCACAAAAACTGGGGGAGATTCAACTTTAATAGGGTGATTGAATTTATTACAGGATAACTGTAACCTCCTATTAAACTTACCCTAGCACTTGAAAAGGGGCCAGAGAGCGGGTCCAGTGCATGGAGAGGAATAATAACCTGGATGCACTCTCACATATGAAGTGTATGTTAAGGTATGCTGGCATGGGTGAAGGTGTGGCCAAGTTAAACTGGTAATGCTGTTCTGTTAATAGGGGACCTGCAAGAGATGATGTATATATATTGAAATTATTTGAGATGTTGAAAGATAAACTGATTTAATTAATCTTGCTGCATGAATTTGCTAACTGGATTCATGATCAATTCTACAAAAGCATCGATGTACAGACAAAGTAGCAAGCACTGGATTTGATTAGTCACATCCTGCCTCCTGATCGGGTGATTGATCATGTACGAAACACGAATGGTAATCTTGCAAAGTATAGCATTATGCAGATTATCTCCCCTGTATCTTGAATATACCAACCAGTAAGGAGATAACCGGGTAATAGGGAGATCCCAGCCTCTAAAATGGAGGTATATAAGGTGGTTTTTGCTCAATAAATCAGTTTACATAATGAATTTAGCCAAATCCTCTTGAGACGTACTGCATCTGAAGTTTTGGAGAATTCATTAAGAAGGAATAAACGAGAGATCCTGAAGGATCTTGGTGCCCACCATTGTCCGATAATTGTAAGCTAATGACTAGAGGATATTTGTCCATTGTTACTAAGAACGAACTATTGATTTGTAATTTTGTTTACAGAATTTCGAATCTGAGCGAAAAAGATCGGAAAAGGGACACTGAAAAACACCAAGATATAATCTAAGTTTCAGGAGTTTCAAGATTTCTAGAAACTGTACTTATGTCGGTTGTTATAATAAAAGAGAAATGAGCAAAGTTAGTCTGAAAGTGAATGTACATGTACGGAGGATCCTCCGCCTTTATTTTGTAGTATTTTTTTTATTTATTTTTTTGCACGTGTCATCATTGGGTACTGGAAGCGAGGACCAATCTCTCTGACACTTTGGCATGAGCTATGAAACATACTTAAGATTTTATAATTAGGAACGAATGCTAATTTTGTTCTGTTTACTGGGCTAGTTTGAGATATTTCTTTAAAGATACCATGCTCGAAAATAGTAAGATGGTACAATGCTTAATACTGAAGGGATCCGGTCCGCGCAGTAATGTTGAAACTTCGGAAGTGCCTGAATCCTGATTATCTCCTTTGGATCGAAACATGCAGTAGTCTACAGTTCTTGAGTTGTGACGTTGAGTCACAAAAGTGACGTCCCTTCATGTAGCCGACCCGCCGGCAGAGGAAAGGGCGGAGCAGTTCACTTGCTACTACATGGACTGAAGAAAACTGATTTAAAATTTGAGGAAATACATTTTGATTCCGAATTATTTGAACTCCTTGATATGGAGGGTGAAGGTATGGATATTCTCTATAGTCAATATATAGAATATGCCCCACCGTTTGATCTGCCGACTCTTGTGATGCAATGTCACAACTCGAGAATACCGTATTAATTTGAATTTGAAGCGTAACTTGGATTTTCAAATTGGATCAAAAAAGGTATCTTGCACTACTAGGCCCCATGTGGGACCTGTGTATCAAATTTCAGAAATATCCATGAAATATTTCCTGAGAATTCACGATAACAATGTTTCAAGGGGAAATTCAAGTTGGCCACCTTGTGGCCATATTATCTTGCACAACTAGACAACAAGGAGAACCTGTGTACCAAATTTAACAAAGATCCATGCAGTAGTTCCTGAGAAATCACAATGTTTTCAAGGGGTAATCCAAGATGGCCGCCTGATGAACATATTGGATTTTGGAATCGGACCAGAAAAGGTATCTTGCATAACTAGACCCCAAGGGGAACCTGTGTGCCAAATTTGAGAAAGATCCATGCAGTAGTTCCTGAGAAATGACAATAAATTTTCATGGGGAAATCCAATACACATGGCTGCCTGGTGGCATGATAACAAAATCTCATGGGGAAGTCTAAGATGGCCGCCTGGTGACCATATTGGATTTTTGATTCGGACCGAAAAAGGCATCTTGCATATCGAGACCCTAAGGGGAACCTGTGTACCAAATTTGAGAAAGATCCATGCAGTACTTCCTGAGAAATGACAATAAATTTTCATGGGGAAATCCAATATGGCTGCCTGGTGGCCATATTGGATTTTCGAATCGGACAAAAAAAAGTATCTTGCACAACTAGACCCCAAGGGGAAGCTGTGTACCAAATTTGAGAAAGATCCATGCAGTAGATTGTGAGAAATCGCGATAACAAGGTTTCATGGGGAAATCCAAGATGGCTGCCTTGTGGCCATATTGGATTTTCGATTCGGACCAAAAAAGGTATCTTGCACAACTAGACCCTAAGGGGAACCTGTGTACCAAATTTAAGAAAGATCCATGCAGTACTTCCTGAGATGATAAAGTTTCATGGGGAAATCCAAGATGGCTGCCTGGTGGCCATATTGGATTTTCGAATCGGACCAGAAAAGGTATCTTGCACAACTAGACCCGAAGGGGAACCTGTGTACCAAATTTGAGAAAGACCCATGCAGTAGTTCCTGAGAAATCGCAATAACAGCGTTTCATGGGGAAATCCAAGATGGCTGCCTGGTGGCCATATTGGATTTTCGAATCGACCAAAAAGGGTTTCTTGCACAACTAGACCCCAAGGGGAACATGTGTACCAAATTTGAGAAAGATCCATGAGTAGTTCCTGAGAAATCACGATAAGGTTTCATGGGGAAATCCAAGATGGCTGCCTGGTGGCCATATTGGATCTTCGAATCGGACCAGAAAAGGTATCTTGCACAATTAGACCCCAAGGGGAACCTGTGTACCAAATTTGAGAAAGATCCATGCAGTAGTTCCTGAGAAATCACGATAACAAGGTTTCATGAGGAAATCCAAGATGACTGCCTGGAGGCCATATTGGATTTCGAATCGGACCAGAAAAGAAATCTTGCACAACTAGACCCTAAGGGGAACCTGTGTACCAAATTTGAGAAAGATCCATGCAGTACTTCCTGAGAAATGACGATAACAAAGTTTCATGGGGAAATCCAAGGTGGCTGCCTCGTGGCCATATTGGATTTTCAAATCGGACCAGAAAAGGTATCTTGCACAACTAGACCCCAAACTGTGTACCAAATTTGAGAAAGATCCATGCAGTAGTTTCTGAGAAATTGCGATAACAAGGTTTGATAGGGAAATCCAAGATGGCTGCCTGGTGGCCATATTGGATTTTCGAATCGGACCAGAAAAGGTATCTTGCACGACTAGACCCCAAGGGGAACCTGTGTACCAAATTTGAGAAAGATCCATGAAGTAGTTCCTGAGAAATCGCAATAACAAGGTTTCATGGGGAAATCCAAGATGGCTGCCTGGTGGCCATATTGGATTTTCGAATCGGACCAGAAAAGGTATCTTGCACAGCTAGACCCAAAGGGGAACCTGTGTAACAAATTTGAGAAAGATCCATGCAGTAGTTCCTGAGAAATCGCGATAACAAGGTTTCATAGGGAAATCCAAGATGGCTGCCTGGTGGCCATATTGGATTTTCGAATCGGACCAGAAAAGGTATCTTGCACAACTAGACCCCAAATGTGTACCAAATTTGAGAAAGATCCATGAAGTAGTTCCTGAGAAATCGCGATAACAAGGTTTCATGAGAAATCCAAGATGGCTGCCTGGTGGCCATATTGGATTTTCGAATCCGACCAAAAAAGGTATCTTGCACAACTAGACCCCAAGGGGAACCTGTGTACCAAATTTGAGAAAGATCCATGAAGTAGTTCCTGAGAAATCGCGATAACAAGAATTGTTTACGGACGGACTGACTGACTGACGGACCACGGACGAAAAGTGATTTGAATAGCCCACCATCTGGTGATGGTGGGCTAAAAAGTATTGAGCAAAAAAGACCTTTTTTACCTCCATTTTATAGAGCGGGATCTCCCTGACCGGTAAGGAGGTAACCAGCTTAGACCAGATAAAAACTAGAGGTTCCGCTTTGACCCTTGAATTGCCGCTCCGGCATGAAGCCTATGCTGGTTGTTTTTTTAAGCAAAAACATACGTCTCCCCCAACCTCCCACCTTGCCTTGAGTGGGCACATAATTTAAGGGAAAGTGCTATAAAATGAATGTAGCAATAAGTATCCTAAACAAAGCTGCCAGGGTTTCATACACGTCGTGTTTTGACACCGGTATTCGGTGTCAAAACTCCCGTAAAAACTCAATTTTGCCACCAAAAAACTGAAGTCCCGAGTGTTTTAGAAGGGAAAAACTGAAATTTTGGAAAAAAACCTGAAGTCTCCAAAGATCAATACTTCGTAATTTGGTAATTTATAATCAAAAGATATTGCGGACAAACAATCGGGAAATGGGGAATACCAGAAAAAAATAGGTCGGTACATTGTATCTTCGGTCATTTCCGTGTGATTTGGTACCGCTCAGTTAAACTTCGGTTGGCCGAGCGCTAATTATTTATGTCCGTTTCCCGAACTGTTATCGGGGCCATGCCGTCGGTAACCCTAAAACCTGTATTTATACTAAACGTACGTGGAGGTTTCCGAATTGCGTCGTGTGGCAGAGAAATTTTCCTGGGAAAGTTTGACATGTGGGAATGATATACAAGCCCCCAAAGACGTCCAACTCTCCTTGGAACGGACAGGTAAATACCTGACCATCGCTGAATAGTATTTATGATAAAGGGGACGATGTAATCTTCGCATACGGCATTTGTTTTCACTCAAAGTTGAACGATCTTGTCGTGTTGTTGTTGTTGTAAAGAAACTGGCATGTCGTTCGCATGTACGCATTGTACGATATTGAAACTGAAACCAAAGTTTGGTTGTACCGTAGTTAATAAAGTTTGAATGGATTATTCAAAGACAGCGAACCTGACTAGATCATTCTTTGATTTGAAGATACATAAACAAAGAAGCGTTTAATTTTTTTTTATACCGTCAAAACTGTTTTTTTGAATTTAACGAGCTTGGTGCAAACATGGAGGTAAATCCGATTTTTACCTCCATGGTGCAAACAAACCAAAACAACTGAAGTTGATTTTTAAAATTACTAGACTAGGCACCCATGTTCTGGCATTGAATTTAACTGATCTGTCTATTATCCTGAAACAAGTGTCCCACATCAGGGCAGCACAGAAACATTTCAAATGCCTGCCCCTTCAAGGAAGTGTGCTGTGCTACATTTAGGTCAAACGTTATGGGCAAATCCATTCTTTCAATAAGGGTGGTCAAGTCAAACTGTTTGGCACTTATTTGCAGCATCGCAATTACCAAACATGGTAAACATATGTATTTGTCTGGAGTCCGCATGATCGTATCGAAAGTGAAGCAGCTGCCTTCACGCAATAGTTTACAAAATTGTGCGCCTTCCAAACAGAATTCTCTAATTCATTTCATTTTTATGAGTTTATGGTCGTCAAGGACTAGCTGCAGTTGTGACAATTTCTTGTCTTCAATCGTGTAAAAAATTTGTTGCATTGTCTTTTCATCTCTTTGTTTAATTTCTCTTTTGAATCTAACCCCGGAGTTCCACTGGACTTTTAATTTTAGTCCGAATATTGCCAAATTTCACATCAAATCTAAAAATTCCTGTGCAAATATTAAAATGTAAGATTTTTAAAGGGATGTCTGGTCCAGATCCAGGCGGTTTTTAATTAGCATAGCTGAAACGTTTAAAAACCATACTTAAATTGAACATCATTTGCAAGCCAGGAATTGATACATCGATTGGTACATTACCAAGCTTGTAATTTTAAAAATTAATTTGAAATTCCTTGTGTAATCTTGTCTTGTTGACATCCACAATGTGACATAATGTGCTGAAAATAGATGGTACATGTATCTTAGACCTTGGTAAATTAAGAACATATTAAACTGAAGATGTTAAATTATCTGTTTGTTGCTTTATTTTCACAATTCAAATACATAGCAGTATTGTCAGGCTCCATTGATGGTTGTATGAAAATTTGTTATACACATTACTTATGGCGGTTGCAAAATTAGAAATAAACTCAATAGAAGTCTGTCGGCCGGCGACAAAAACGTAAAAATACTCAATTCAGGTGGAAAAAATATTGAATTTTCAGTATCTGGTGGCAAAAATTTGGACTTCTATGAAACCCTGGCTGCGCATCTAAAAATATTAATTACAAAGAGGCGATTTTCAGTGTTGCAGTAACCCAGTGAGAAGTCAGGATTTATATAGCAACGAGTGGATTGCTGACATCTACAGCGTCCAACCAATGTGAAATACATGTAATTGTGAAGCATCAACTATTTCGAAACTGATCACATTATAGGAAAGATGCAAAACATACAAGAGCCACACCACATAGTATACATGCTGTACCGTATAGAGGTTTCATGCATCGGCCTTCAGTAGTTTCCAAGATATGGAGTGAACAAACATTGGACAGACAGATAAGCACATTTTGCATGGACCCACGCAAGCACTAGCTCACACCAAAACCTAATTAGAGCATAAGGCCATTTCAATGAAGCTCCCATCCAAGTTTGGTGAAATTTCATCCAGTAGTTCTTCACATATCTTGTAGACAAGAGTAGTCTTGTACATACATGTAACAAAGCTGGACATCAGAAACAGATGGATGCACGCAAACAAACCAAAACCTAATCAGATGAGGAGGCCATCACGATAAAGCTGCCATCCAAGTTGAGGAAATTCCATCCAGTAGTTCTTCAGATATTTTACAGACAAGGCTTGTCTATACATGTACAAGTAGACAGACGGATGAACACCAAATACACACGCACACCAAAACATAATAAGATGTGGAGGCCACTCCAATAAAGATTCCATCCAAGTCTGGTGAAGTTCACCAGAGGCCATCACGATGAAGCTTCCATTCAAGTTCGGGGAAATTCTGTCCAGTAGTTCTCCAGATATCTTACAGACAAGGCCTGTCTATACATGTATAAGTAGATGGACAGGCAGACAGACAACATACTTAGACGAACACATGCATGCATGCATACCGAAACCTAATCAGATGAGCCCATTGCAATGAAGTAACTCCAGATATCTTGGAGACAAGGTCTGTATATAAATGAACAATTAGATGGACGGACGGATGCATGGATAAATGCACACACACACCCAAAACCTAATCAGATGAGAGGGCTATCCCAATAAAGCTTCCATCCAAGTTTGGTGAACTTCCGTCAAGTAGTTCTCCAGATCCAGACGGGCGGATGGACACGAACGAACGCTCACACACACACACCAAAACCTAATCAGATGAGGGGCTATCCCAATGAAGCTTCCATCCAAGTTTGGTGGAATTCCGTCGAGTAGTTCTCAGAGATTGAAGTGGATCTTTGTAAAAAATCTGGAAAAATACTATCCTAGCACTTTAGGCCGGGGTCCAGCTCTTGGTCTGGAAGCTTTTGGGTCCAAGATGGCTGGAGAAGCATTCTAAGCGATTTCTGAGAAATAAAACTGCAGATTGTCATCTAAATTCAAGGCATTATTTTATATTGATTTTTTCATGTAACCAAATATTTTCAGTACATAATTCAAATACTGGACAAAAATTTCATCCATCAAAGCATGATGCAGATGCCACACTACTGGAAGCAAATGAATTTGACTGTGCACTCTACATCAGATTGTGAGGCAGCGAACAGACAGGGTAAAGTCCCATTAGATTTGAGAAGTTTGAGTTTTTAGTTTTTTGCATGTTTAGAATCATTTTTCACGTCACTCTTTCCAGTGGTCACGTATATTTTTCCTTCAGCCGCGACCATTTAACTTTTTTCTTTCTTTTTTTTTACTCCAGTTTCAAAGTCCTTGAGGTCAGTCGTCATGTCAACAATTTTCAGAGTCGACTTTAAATTATAAATACGTCCGACAACGGTGAGTTGGTAACATACTGCTTTCCGATACATTGACGGGACGAGAACAACACGCCCTCAGCTAGACCTACTGCAGACAGTGCGACAAGCAATCAGCATTCGCTGACCTACTTAACAGCTAAGCTGCATATACAAGCAGAGTCTATTTTGGGAAACAGCTCTCTGCGGGGAGATCGCACTGTGCTGAAAATATAATGCCGATCGCTCAGGAACTGGTTATTAAAACCCCCGGAGGAATATAACTCAAATTTTAATCACATAATTTATATTTTTGGGGGATTCTCAAACCCAAGCTAAAAGACTTTTTTGTTTGTTAGAATGGTTTAACGGAGGTTCATTATCATCGAAAATAGCAACAACAACAACATCGTTGTGTGAGACAGAAAATCGGAAAATCCGGGAATTTTTGGGAGATTCTGAAAAATCCGGAAATCCGGATATATCCGGAAGACTTCAATCTCGGAGTTCTCCAGATATCTTGGAGACAAGGTCTGTATATACATGAACAATTAGATGGACTGACGGATGATGGACATGGATAAATGCACACACACACCCAAACCTAATCAAATGAGGGGGCTATCCCAATGAACCTTCCATCCAAGTTTGGTGAAATTCTGTCCAGTAGTTCTTCAGATATCTTGCAGAAAGGGCCTGTATATACATATACATGTACAAGTACATGGACAGATGGACGGACACCGAACATGGACGAACGCACACACAAACCAAAACCTAATCAGATGAGAGGGCTATCCCAATAAAGCTTCCATCCAAGGTTGGTGAACTTCCATCAAGTAGTTCTCCAGATATCTTGCAGACAAGGCCTGTATATACATGTACAAGTAGATGAACGGACAGACGGACACTGGACACGGGTGAATGCATGCAAACATACACCAAAACCTGATCAAACGAGGGGGCTATGCCAATGAAGCTTCCATCCAAGTTTGGTGAAATTCCGTCCAGTAGTTCTCAAGATATCTTGCAGACAAGGCCTGTATATACATATACAAGTAGATGGACGGACGGGCGGACACTGGACACGGATGAATGCGCGTACACACACCAAAACCTAATCAAATGAGGGGGCTATCCCAATGAAGCTTCCATCCAAGTTTGGTGAAATTCCATCCAGTAGTTCTCAAGATATCTTGCAGACAAGGCAAGGGGACGGACAGACATCCATCCAGACATCCATCCATCCAGACAATGACATCCATCCAGACAGACAGACAGCACAAACACTAGATGTCTCCCCCCAACATAGTTGGGTGAGACAACTATTCTACATCACAAGGTCAATTTTACCAAGATTATGAGACTGAGACTTTTATAAGTTACGCTGCTCCTTTTGAGATTCAATATTTCACCATCAGTCATATAATACCGGTACCTGATCGAGTGGCATATTTGTGTTCAATCAAATTTAGGCAAGACCAACAATGCAAATCAGGGCAATCATATACTACTATTACAACAGTTTGGTTTGGCTTGACTGGAGTTAGTATAACAACGTCAGAATTAATTTATACTTATTAATTAGGAGGACTACATGGCTACAGTGAGTTAAGTTTCGTCTCGATTATGGAAATGATACGAGTGTAAAACGAGCAAAGTAAAGTGATGCAAACTAAGGATTGAGCATATATGTTAAAAACAAGAATAGAACGTTAAATGCTTACGGCAACTTACCATCAATATCAATAATCATATATGACCCATCTGCTGAGTCCATCCCTGATTGATCTAAACTGTCATTCTACAACATAAAACATAGTACCATCACTCAGGTTACTCAAACCTACGAGGGCAATTATATACACCCACTGGTCTTATAAAATATACATTTTCAATAACCTATATTTAGGATTATAATACAAGTATTGGATAATTGACACTATAAGTATTAGAAGGTATTCGATAATTGATACAGAAGGTATTGGAAGGTATTCGTTAATTGATACAATAAGTATTGGAAGGTATTCGATAATTTATACAGAAGGTATTCGATAATTGATACAGTAGGTATTGGATAATTCTAAAGTTTTTTATCATTATACAATATATATATTCATCAGCGAGTTCAACTTGTTTTTGTTTTTTTATTCACAGAGTTAGTTTAAATGTTTCTGTATTTTCATTCGATGAAACTTGAGCAGAAGAATGGAAATTACCAGTGATGTGTTAATTAAATCTTGAGACTGCCCTGCTTTCGCCAGAGTATCAAAGGCCTTAGCGACGGACTGATTATCCGACAAGACATCCCCATTAGCTGGCAATTCACTCTCATCCATCACCTCAGAGCTTGTGTCTTTGCTATTTTTGCCCATAGTCGCCAGTGTGGTCACCACATTCGCTAAAGTGCTCAGATCTGAAACAACAAATTAACACACTCCAAATAGAAATATAGTTAAAGTTATACATTCGAGATAAATACGAAACTAGATGTGATTAATGCACAACAAAACCTGACCCCCCTCCCAATAGACCCTTTAAATTCATGCTTCCAGCCTTCACACCCACTCAAATTAAGCAATGTGATTATTTGATGTGAGCACAAAATGTAACCCTAGGACCTGCAGGCCATGAATATGTCAAGGTCCAGGTCACCAGAATATAATCAAGTCAAGAATCATCTCAAGTCGTGTTTGGAGAAATGATTCTCCAGATATATTGTCCACAAGGTCAAGGTCATCAAATTCTAAGCAGGTTTAAAGTGTTTGCATCTCCATTCCCTATCCCTGTTGGTTCACTCAGATCCACCAGACACTGTCAGGGCCTGAGGCTGTCTTTTAACACACTATACAGGTTATGACACCATGGGTTTGGGCACCCAATTTCTCCTCTGAACATGCTGAAACCAATGGTAATGCTGCTGACTATCCAGTTGTCAGGCTGTATTTTGGAGCATTTGATATTCCTAAAGCTTCCATGGGTTTTAGCAGTCCTGCACCATGGCGTTTCACTATGCCTTGCCAAGCTTCGCGTGGATATGGGTGCCCCAACTACAAGTCAAAATCAGGCCCTGCTCGTACTGCTCTACTGCACAACACCAGCAAGTGAATCTGTGTTTTATCGTTACCTGTATTATTGGTAGTCTGACTGGGTAAGTTTGAGCTCAGTATCACTGCCCCTTGGTCTGTGTGTATGATCCTCTCCTGTAAGTTAGCCAACAAATTCTCTCCAAGTCGGCTCACACCTGTCGGCTGCGGAGATTGAGGCTATTGAAAGAAAAAACCCCCAGAATATTGAGACTTGACAGATAAGTCAGCGTTGTTGTCATTAATATATGGGAAGAAATAAACTCAAAGAATTGAACACAAACTGAGAAATGCCTAGATAATACATGTATCCTACTTAAGACTAAGGGCTGCCAAACAACCGGTCTCTGTATCAGCTGGTCCAAGGGAAATAACTCTAAAGAGGGGGAACAATCCATTCTTTTTAGCATAAGCCATCCAAGACTGCAAATTATCAAGGGTAGATAACTGTGGAGTCTAGGCCAGTGAAATCATGTCCCAAAATCCTGAAAGCAAATGAATCAAAAGCATAGAGATATCAGCTTTCAGTTTTCTTAGCATAATTCAGGCTTACCCGAACATTGAACATGGGAATGGCCGCCGATGGACTGTTCAGGTCTTTCCTGATGTAGATACGCTGTGTAGATGTGGCCACATTGGAGGGTAGTTTCTCTTTCTGCTCTGGAGGGCGCCTCTCCTGTTGTACTGCTGTTTAGAAAGCATCCAATCTTTAGAGCATGTACAGGCTCAAAGAATAGTCACTACTACACAAAATAAAGACTTCCTCTTCATTTGGTGTATAAAATACAAGGATGTTCAAGGACCTTTGAAGTACTCAGATTTAATTTCACATAATGGTAGGCAATGACTGAGTAAGCAGACATGTATCCAAAAGCTGAACACACTATATTCACTTCAAGTTTCATTTGAAGTATGATGATGGCAATATGGTCATGAAAGCCAGAAGATTATATAGACATGAACTTTCATGGAATAGAGTGATATAGAGATACATACTTCAGATGGTCGAATTAGAAATATACTGCTTGTGCTATCTGGTAGTCACAAAATGTTTATAGAATTCTACCATTGATATGTTTAATGCTAGTAGTATATTTTTAAAACTGAATAAGAACTTCAGGACTTCCAGGAAATGTCAAAATGTCTGTTTTCAAGACCTTTCAAGGCTCACATTCTGAAATTTTCAAAGTAGATTAGGGGTAAAAGCCATGGTTTCAGAATGTTCATGGTTATGAAGGTGGAGGCTATGTTTTCATTCTGGGGGTTTGTTTTCAGAATATTCAGGGTGAGATAGAGACAATGTTTAGAGATTCTTTTTCAAAATATTCAAGGTAATATGGGGGAGCCATGGGTTCAGAATATTCATGGTTATGGGGGTGGAGGCAGCTGGTTTTGGTTGCATTATGTTCAAGGGGTTTGAAAACATTCAGGTTTATTGCATGTACAGTCCATGATTTCAAAATGTTCAGGATTATGCAGAGGAGTGAGTGAGTGAGCGAGTGAATATGATTTGACATCATTTCAACAATATTTCAGTCATATCAGGATGTTTAGGTCCTATTCCTTTTTACACCCAGAAACCCCATGGGTTCCCCAGTTAGTCACCTCTTATGACAATTCCAGTCCTGCAAGTGTCCCACAGTGAAAATATAGGAGGAAATTTGTCAAAATATAGGCAAAATATAGGAATTTTCTATGGCAGATGACAGCTACATTGTATGTTCCAAACTTGGTAGTTTTCTGGTGTTTAATCAAATTATTTCCACTGAATGCGGTCACAGTTGTGATGATTGAGAAGACCCGTTATGCTGCTTGGTTTAACAAAGAGTGATTAAAATGCTTTCATATTTGCTGAGTGAGGCGAGGCAAAATTATTTTTCCGAAATGAATTTCCTCATGCCAATTTGAGAAAAAGCCAAAATATAGGAGGTTTTGAGTAAAGGAAATACAGGAGGTACTTGCAGGCCTGCAATTCTTTTCATGACATCTATTGTAACTGCTACAGGGAAACCAGTGGGTCATCCTATTACTTCCTGTCAGCAGTCTACATGTATGCTAGCTTAGTCAGCAGACAGCATGATCCCTAGGAAACGCTAGTGAAGACAAGGGAACTGTGGTATTGGGACCTACAGTAGAATACATGAATTTCACACTATAAATGAAAATTTGGTACAAGATCATCTGAGTATGGTGGATAGAATGACCATATTCACAAATGTTCACTCTGTACAGGATAGATTGGAGAACAGCCTCACGTATTGCAGACGGACTGTAATACATTGTGATTGCCATGATTTCAGAGTATGGGAAGGGAAGGTACATTTGTACATGTAACACAGAGTCACACTCACATTCTGAGCGCATGCCCACATTAAGGCATTTCTGTAAGCGACAGTACTGACATCGGTTCCGGTGATGTTTTGTGATCATACAGTCTTTGTTACCACGACAGGCGTACCCGAGCTGTTTACGAATGCTTCTCTTGAAGAATCCTTTACAACCCTCACAGCTGATAGCTCCGTAATGACGTCCTGAAACACAGAAATATTATACAGCAGGTGAATAAGTGAACCAACTTGACAATGATGGCTACATGGGATGAATATTACTATAGAATAAAATCAGCATGAAAGAGTTAGACATGTGAATCACAGAAAACAAACTCTAGAATCACTGAACAAAGCTCATACATGAAAATTATTTTCAGGAACTTGTCACCTTTCGAGGGCATTTCCAGCATTCCCAGACCATTCCTGACTAAAAGGTAAGGAGGCAGAAAAGACAATGAAATATTTTCCATTATTGCCATTTTTGAACCCGTTATAATTGGTTTGAGTGCCATAGGTTTGGGCAAATAATTTAGCAAATGTGAGAAGAAAAAAAAGCAAAAAAAAAAAAAGCAGGAGAACAACATGTTGAAACCAACAGTAAGTAATGTTGCTAAATATGAAACATTTATAAATAATGTTGGTATTTGTTATGAAATCAAACCTGCTATCAATGAATAGCCATATTCCTCCATTTGGAGGTCTCTGCAACAGAAATTATCTCCCTTGACTGTCCGCTAGGTGGCGTGTCTCCGCGCATGTCCGTCCTCTTTTTCCCGTGCGGCGTAAGGCGTGTTTTGCGTGAAGGCCGCAGCGAGTGGGGAGGATGGGTTGGGCAAATTAAGATTGATAGCAGGTTTGATTTCATAACAAATACCAACATTATTTATAAATGTTTCATATTTGTTGCTGAAATCTTAACCTGCTATCAATGAATAGCCAGACTCCCAACGGAGGAGGATGGGGAGCCGGCCTTGTAGTCTTGTTGTTGGACTTGTGCGGAGCACGCCCTGTCCTGATAGTTTAGATCTGGTATGCCCAGTAATATCCTGATAATTCCCATGTCGTATAGAGGCTAAGGGAGCTCAAGGAAATTACAAGTAATACGGTGAAATGGTGGAGTATTGTACCGCCCAGTTTTCCGATTACTTAATCGCCAGATAATCAGGTGATGTCATCGAGTCCTTGAGGTCCCTTCGTCTCCGGCATGGTATGCTTGTTCATGCTTACCGAAGTGTCGGGATCTTGCTTGCTTGCTTCTGCTGCGCCCCCCCCCTTTTTCTTTGATGGAATTAACGAACTACGCGTTGGGCTGCCACTAGCGGGCCCAACGTAGTCACCCTGTCTGTCTGCACTGACATGTCTCTAAGGTAGAAGTCTGCAAAAGTAGAGTTTGAAGACCAGGCACATGCATCGATGATGTCGTTCAGTGACAGGTTCTTCCACAGTGGCCACGATGTAGCGATGGCCCTTATTTCATGGGACGATGCCCTAGACAGGAGAGGTGGGGCGTCGATGGCTAGTTGGTATGTCCAATGAATGGTCTTTTTCAGCCAAGCCGCAACAGTGTTCTTTGTGATGTCGGCTGATGCACCCGGCTGTAGTGACAGGAATAGGAGTCGTCTCGTGCCTCTATCCGGGTCCGTTCTTTGGATGTAGTGGCGTAGTGCTCTCACTGGACACAGAAATCGGTCGTCCTCCCGTGGCCCTACGAAGCCTGTTAACGAGGGAATTTGATAGAGTCTTTGTGCGCACGGTCCCTGCCGAGTAGATTCATTCTTTGCAATGAACTCCGGGATCGGGCGAAAGGATACTCTAGACCAATCTGCAGTCCAAGCTAGGGAACTCCGATCCAATGCGTGAAGTTCGGAAATTCTTGTAGCTAAGGCGAATGCCGCAAGGAAGGCTGTCTTATAGGATAACGCCTTGATGGTTGTTAAATGCAGGGGCTCAAACGGTGGCCGTAGAAATGCACTCAAAACCACACCCAGGTCCCATTTTGGTAGTAACTGACGTGTTCTGTGAGATTGCAAGGAAAATGACTGGAGGAGCGCTGCTAGGTTGCCATCCTGTCCAATATTAATTCCAGCCGTCAGTTTCAGGACTCTTGATAGGGCTGATCGGTAACCTTCAATGGTACTTGGCTGTAGCTTCCTGTCCTGGTGAAGGTGCAACAGGAAGTCCGCCACTATAGGAACAGAGGTAGTGTTGGGATCGAGTCCTCTGGCCTCGCACCAAACGCTGTAGTAAGTCCACTTTGACTGGTATAGCTGTGACGTGGATGTCCTGTTTGCTGCTGCCATCGCTTCCGCAACTGGCCTTGAAAACCCCTGTTCTGCGAGGAAATCCTTGATAGTCTGCAGACGTGTAGGTTGAGCCATTGCGGGTCGTGGTGCCGGATTCCGTGCGGTTGATCGAGTAGTCCGGTCCACCAAGGTAGTTGACGTGGTTGATCCGTTAGCAGATGCACAAGTGACGGGAACCACGGCCGATGCGGCCACCATGGTATCACTAGGAGGATGACGCAGTCGTGCTCCATTATCTTGGACAAGACCTCTTGAATGAGCGCAATTGGTGGATAAGCATAGGCAAGGAGGTTGCTCCAGTTGAGGGTGAACGCATCGATCGCCCAAGCTTGAGGGTCGGAGATCGGACTGACGAAAGTCGGGATCTGGGCGTTGTTCCTGGTCGCGAACAGGTCCACTAACGGTCGTTCCCAGATCGACGCCAGCTGTCGGAAGGCTTCTGTGTGGAGGTGCCATTCCGTTTGCAGTACTTTGTCCGGTCTGGAGAGACTGTCGGCGATGACATTCAGGTGCCCCGGAACATGTCGCGCTGTGACCTGGCATCGCTGATCTTGTGCCCACTGGAACAGGGTCCATGTCTCCTGGAATAATGATAGGGATCTTGTTCCTCCCAGCTTGTTGATATAGCTGACCACCGTGGTGTTGTCGGTCGCAATCAACACTGACTTGTTGTACAGCTGTGGACTCCAATGACGGATTGCCATGTTCACTGCCGTCATCTCCAGGATGTTTATGTGCTGTTTGGCTTGTTGTGGGGTCCATCTGCCGGCTATCCGCTGTTCGCCTAGATGGGCTCCCCAACCCACTAACGATGCATCCGTGAATATTTGAATCTCCGGCCACGGTCGCTGAAGCGGAATTCCGGACATCACATTCTCCCTGGACTGCCACCATTCTATGAAGGGATGAAGATGATCCAGAACGGGGACCCAAGGGTTGAGTGCTCTCGCCCGTAGGTACGGCTGTAGATGGAACTGCAACGGACGCACCTGTATCCTGCCGAACTGCGTCAGGTCCTGGGTGGATGTTAAGAGTCCGAGGAGGCCTTGCCACAGACGTAAACGTTGCGATTGGCAGGATAAAAACGTTGGGATGAGAGCTTGTATCTTTGACCAACGGTCCTCGGTTGGTAGAACCAGCTGCTTGCAGGTGTCGAAGACCGCCCCGATGTACTGACGTGTCTGAGCCGGCTCCAGTTCCGACTTGTCCGGGTGCGGGATGAATCCCACATGCCGTAGGACTTGTAGAACGAACTGGATGTGCGACTTGAGTACTGGCATCTCTGACTCCCAGATGAGAATGTCGTCTATATAGGACTCTATGTGGATTCCCCTGAGATGAAAGAAGGCCATGAGTGGTGATGTGATGCGGGTGAAACACCAAGGAGCGATCGAGACGCCGAACGGTAGGACCTGCCACTCGAATCGTCTCCCGGCAATGATGAAGCGCAGGTAACGCCGATGAAGTGGATGGATAGGAACGTGAAGGTAGGCGTCCTGCAAATCGATGGAGGCTATCCAGTCTCCCGGTTGTAGGCGGGACCGTAATGATGGTATTGATGTCATTTTGAACCTTGGTGGTGGAGCCATAGTCTGGTTGAGTCGCCTTAGGTCGATGATCATGCGGAGTTTGTCTGTTCCCTTCTTGGGTACCAGAAAGACTGGGCTGTAGAACCCCGCACTCTCCTCTTCCGTAGGTAGTTCTCGAACCGCGCCTTTTTCCACCAAGGTGTTTACGGATTCCAACAAGGTCTTTGTATGTTCTGGACGAATTGGGAGGCGTGATGATTTGGGCCTGGTGATGAGTTTGGGGTACTGCAGGAAGGTGAAGAAAACGCCTTCTCTGAGCGATCTGATGACCCACTTGTCTTTTGTAATGAGCTCCCAATTCCTCCAGAAGAACTGCAGGCGTCCGCCCACAACCGGATGAGTGAAGTGTTGAAAAGATGGAAGGATGAAATTGATGACTGGATGATTGAAGTGAAGTGGAGATCGGTGGCAGTCAGTATCTATCGGGCTTGCCTCTGCCTCTATCGGAGGACTTCTTGCCACGGCCGCCCCGAGATTTTCCTCTGCCGTAGGGACGAAAATTGGCTTGCGTGTCTTGAGTAGGGAAGGCGCCCGAGTCCTGACAGGAAGACTGTCCGTGGCGTCCTCCTCTGGTAGACTTTGTCTTGCCCTTGGACTTGCCCTTGCCAGGTCGCTGTGCTAACGCTCCAACAAGGCGGGAGGTCTTCTCGTCGTTGACCGATGGCATGATGACCGGAATGGCGTTGTTAAACAAGTACCGCGCAGATAGGGGTTGTTGCGCCAATTCCGTCTTGACAGATTGAAGTACCTCCGCCTTCGGGTTCTTTAAATAGGCCGAACGTTGAGCTTGAACCATGGTGGCATACGAGAGGAGACCGGTCTCCATGACATGGGCGTTGGCTTTGTTGAGTGTATCGATGAAACCCTTGAAAAAGTCCAACTGTGTAGTAGATAACACCGTCGTCGCATTGCCGTCGGCATCTACTTGTCTGTTAGCGGGGTCTAACACCAACTTGGAGGTAGCCGCCAGGAACCAATCAGAATAGGAAGTGATCCTGTGCTGCGCTAGCATCATGTCCTCCATGAGGTAAACTTGTTTGGCCGGGAGTACCACAGGGGGTGGCTTAGTTATCTTCAAAACCCTGTCCAAATCCCTGTCCAGCTTTGGGTGTTTGGTCGGTAAGACGGCGTTGTGCAATGCATAGAAGCTGTAAGCACTCGGTCTCTTGAAGGATGCGGAGCTCCTGAGCTGCCGGTCCAGGTCCTTCATCAGAAGTAAAGACTCCGGAGATGGTGCGCACGTCAGTAGGGTCTCCACCGGAGCTGGCTTGTCTGTGGCGAAGAGTGACGTTGCCGTGGCCCGCTTACGTTTGCGAGGTGGCTCATCGGAATCAGCGTCCTCCTTTCCTACCTCCGACCTCGGCATCTGCGGGAGGAGGGTATATAATGCCGCAATCTTTGCCTTGAATGCTAATTCATCATGTTCCTCCGCTGCACCGTGAGTTGGGGAAGATGACTTTTCCGGTGAGGAAGCAGATGTTGACTGGTGGTCATCCGGGAAATAGTCGTGTTGATCAGAGTCGGACTCGGGACTCGAACGATCCTTTTCACGCCCCCCCGATGTCGAGGCTGCCGGAAGCGGGGCCCGGTCTTGAGTCCGGGTCTGCTGTATCGAACTCAGCTCACTCCGGGGTTCCGTCATGACTTTAGGGTTCCCCGACGGCTTGGGTGTCTGCTTAGACTTAGTTTCCGGCTGATGATGCGACGAGTCTCGTCCGTGACGTGTCTCTGATGAAGATCGGCGACGATGACGAGAAAGCACCTCCCTCGGTGATCGTGACCGGCTACGGGATCTGTGAGACCGATAGCGAGGGGGAGTGCGAGATCTGGGTCGTTGACGATCTCGGTCGGGGGTCCGACTGCGTCTCGACCGTTTAGAAGTGTCACGTTCCGGGGTCCGGGATCGCCTGGAGATCTTAGTGGAAGAATCCCTGGAATTCCGGGTCCGATGCTCGGACTTGTCGACTGTGGATCCGGTGTAATCACGGTCCGGGGCCCGGGTCCGCTCCTTTGACCTATCCAAGGCCGACTTGCGCTTGGGGTCTCGATCCGGGGTCCGGGTTCGTTCTTTGGACTTGTCCGAAGTTGACTTGGGCTTGGGGTCCCGCCCCGGGGCCCGGGTCCGATCCTCAGACTTGTCCACTTTCGAAGCTTTGACCTCCCGTACGGAAGTTCGGATCCGGTCTTTGTCCTTGTCCCTGGAGGCGGAGTCCCGTTCCGGGGCCCGGATCCGGGTGGGGTCTTTAGTGCCCTTGTCCTTGGAGTCGGGGTCCCGTACCGGGGACCGGGTCCGGACTCTAAACTTCCCATGTCGAGTCTCCTCTCGCGTCCTGGAGTGAGATTTCTCCTTTCTCCCACTACTGTTCGGAGTTCTTGATTTCGATGGAGATCTGGACGAAGAGATGGAAGACCGCCGTCCACGGGAAACGGGAGGGGAACTGCAATCGCTGCTCCGGTTCCGGGTCACAGACGGACTCCTGCTCTTGGAAGCTGTAAGCCTAAGGTCGCCGGGATCCCGCTGGGGTGTCGTGTCCCGATCCATAGGCTGGTCCCGGGCCCCGTCCGAGTCTTCATTTTCTGTGTGGTGACTGGGGCCCGGGTCCTCTCGTCGGTCGGTGGAGTCTCCCAGGATGAACGTGGGCTTGGTCCCGGCCAACTGTGAGCTCTCCACAGGACTGTACGCCGTTTGCTGCACCCTTCCACTTGGCGGAACCTGGGGGCTGACGCTGGCTTGAACATTTGAAGTCGGGAGTCCGGTAGGCATCTCCAGGTCTTCGTTCACGCTGAGATCGGCGAGAAGAGCTTGCGTAGCTATCTGTTTTTCGCCCGGGCTTCTCTTGATATCGGCAGCCGCCTTGAGAAGGACCTTGCGACGAGCTCCCGCATACCTATGCCAGGTAAGGTCGTCCCAATCAACGCACTCCCGGCAGGTCACCTGTCTATAGCAAATTTGGGCCCGACATTTAAAACAAAACAAATGTGAGTCTTCTTTGGGCCAAAAATGTCGACATGATTCGCAACGTTTGGAATGCTTGACAGTAGGGGTGACTACATCGGACATAGCTACTTGTAGAATGAAATTTCCGTATAAATAACCCTAGGATACGTCTAGAATATCTCAGATTACTTGAAAACAGAGACTCTTATCCAAAACACGTCTTGTTACCAAGACTGCAACAGGAAAAAGAGGACGGACATGCGCGGAGACACGCCACCTAGCGGACAGTCAAGGGAGATAATTTCTGTTGCAGAGACCTCCAAATGGAGGAATATGGCTATTCATTGATAGCAGGTTAAGATTTCAGCAACAAATATAAAATTGTCAGGCTGTATTTGGAGCATTTAATACTCCTGGAGCTTTTATAGGTTTCAGCAGTCCTGCAACGCAGTCTATTTCAGTAGGTCTTTCAGCTTCTGCATTACATATGGGTGCCCAAACTATAAGTCTAAATCAGGTCCTGCTTTCTGCTCCTCTGCCTTCTTTATTCATACCAACAGACTAACATGGCTATCCTTTTGCACCATATTCACCTAATACAGGACAAGTGTACATTTCCAGTTTCTTTCAGCCAAAATCCCCAGACATAAGTAGGAAGATTCCTACCAGGCCCTCTATCTAACAGGGGGCCCTTGATGGCCGAGTGATCTAAGGCGCTTCACTGGTAACTGCTAGTCTCGCACCGCTGAACTGGCACAGGTTCGAGCCCCACTGGAGCATGTGTGACAGTTTGCCAGTTACTTGCCGATGGGCGGTGATTCTCATCGGGTACTCCAGCTTTCTCCACCAACCAAACTGACTGTCACCATATGAGTGAAATAACCTTGAATGTGACATTAAACCAAATCCCCCTCCCCCTCCCTTCTGAGGAGGGGGTGAGTGATATGATCTGAAGCAGAAAGGGTCGAGACGAGGGCTGCATCCTACCTGAAGCCTTATCCCCACAGACCACACATGGTTCGTACTTTTGTTCAAATTGCTGCTTCAGTGTCATTTTGCCCTTCGCTGCCTGTTCCTCCTCTCTCAGTCGTTGTACTTGCTGGATCTCCTGAGTGGACAAAAGACAGAATTAAAATACTTCAAACACTTCAAGTATCTTGGACCAATCTGTACAAGAGCCCATGGGTGCCAAATATGTCATACAACAGCAGCACAAATATATGCCTTTCAATTCCAAATTTCTAGATTGCTACATGTAGTGTATAATTTTGCAGGCCATACATTGAATGACTATTATCATCCCGAGTCATCTGACAAAGCTGTACCAGGACAGAGAATGGGTATGCCATAACGAAGACCAGCCGTTTTATTAGGATTTCAGGACTTCTGCAAATATGCCCATACTCGAGCTGATCAAGAACCAGCTAATGTGTCAGTGTTTGTTTTTCGGCATAAAGAGACATGTCCAAATCATTTCATCCGACATTAGACAAGCATCCAAGCCATTATTCATTCAGTTTCTTCTCCACATTACCACGAGAGTGACAAACCAGTCTCTATCACCACCCATTCATTGAGCGAGTCAGTAAATAGGACTTAACGTCACTTTCAACAATGTTTCAATCATATCACAATGTTTACGGTAATTCCCATAGACTATGATTTGGACATGTCTCTTTATATTCAATTAATATTGAATACTATGGCATAGTATTCAATCACAGGAAGTTCACTTTTCAACTCTGTTTATTTAATCACAGAGAAAAAGTAATATTTCCATTCTTCGTTCAAATTGAAGAAAATCCATATGATGAAAAATGTGACATTTTGTGGTTGATGCCATAAGAATATTACCAGATATAAGGCATTTTATCTGCACTTCCTGTGATTGAATTATTACAGACTTACCACATATTACCAGATACAAGGCATTTTATCTGCACTTCCTGTGATTGAATTATTAGACTTACCACATATTACCAGATATAAGGCATTTTATCTGCACTTCCTGTCATCGAATTATTACAGACTTACCACATATTACCAGATATAAAGCATTTTATCTGCACTACCTGTGATCGAATTATTACAGACTTACCACATATTACCAGATATAAGGCATTTTATCTGCACTTCTGGTGATCGAATTATTACAGACTTACCACATATTACCAGATATAAGGCATTTTATCTGCACTTCCAGTGGTCGAATTATTACAGACTTACCACATATCGAATTATTACCGACTTACCACATATTACCAGATATAAGGCATTTTATCTGCACTTCCAGTGGTCGAATTATTACAGACTTACCACATATCGAATTATTACAGACTTACCACATATTACCAGATATAAGGCATTTTATCTGCACTTCCTGTGATCGAATTATTACAGACTTACCACATATTACCAGATATAAGGCATTTTCTCTGCACTTCCTGTGATCGAATTATTACAGACTTACCA